>JAVSBS010013968.1:97386-109286 GCA_033124195.1 Coracias cyanogaster
GGTGGCACACATCGGCTTCTTACATGCTGTAATTATCACCTTGAGTCGGCATTAGCATAGGACACCCAAACCCCTGGCTGATGCAGGGGAGGAAGAAGAAAGGTTCAGATTGCGTTGCATGCGTGAAACGAGGTCTTCTCAAATCACAGCCAAGGATAGGGCCTTCAGCTTCCAGGAGCAGCTCAGGAGCTCACGAGGACGAGTTTAAACTGTGTCTACACACAGACAAGTTTTAATCAACAGCGTGCAACTCTTGGAACGTGTCAACACTAATATTTCCATCGCTTATACCCTCAACAGTGAGTCAGGCCTCGCTGCTGCCACCACTCACCCACAACCACTACAGTGTCCACAACCTGATCCACCGACAAAGAAATAAAATCACTTTCTCCTGCCAGCGCTGTCCTTTGGCACTCCAGCTTCCGCAGGCTACTCTCCCGCACGGCAGCAGCGAAGAGCGGAGCCATCCAGAGCTCCCTGTCCAGAGCTCGACTCCGAACACCCTGACACGCTGGTTACAATCCCTAAAGGTGAATCTATCTCCCTAGCCACACCTAGGAGCTGCCTCCTCCCCAATACTCAAAGACTGCCTGAAACCCAGAGATGCCACCTAAAAAACCCCTGCAAAACCCAGACGGAACCAGTAGCAACGCCCAGGCAGCTCCATCGCCCTCGCTGCTTCTGGGGCAAAGTCACTTGAAGAACAGAAGATGCAGGTCCACACATTAACCGCCGAGGGATGCTGCACAGGGCAATGCCGTGCTCTGGTACACGTTCCTGCACCCCTGCTTGCACCAAACCCATCAGTCACATGGCTGCAGGAAAACAAACTTACAGAAAGGAGAAAGAAAAAAAGAGAGAGAAAAAAATAATCACATTCCACATCTAAAAGGGAGAAGTAAACATTGGGACACACTCCTAACTCGGAGATACATGTTGGCCCACATTCCTCTCCCCAAGATGAATATCCTGGCCAGTGTTCTGACATTTACCTCATCCTTTTCAAGTCATTTAAACCATTACAACCACTGTATTTATAGCTCGCCACCTTCCATCGCTCCCTGCCGTGTGCATACCCTTCCAAGTGCCTCTACCAGCTTCCTCTCCTGCACCCGCTCTCGGGCAGCCTTTTATCTCTCTGCTGAGGCTGCCTCTTATCTTCGCTCTGCCAATGGCAGCAGCCTTGATCCTTATCTCACTCTCCACCCCAGCACATTAAGTTTCATCCACCTCTTTAGTTTCATCTTTTAAATTGTACACTCCTTAGGACGGGGACTAGCATATTTACTTTTGTGGCATGGGACAGGGGACCTCCATCCTGCCTACCTGTTCAGGTTCTACAACGAGCAGAGACCACATCTGGAGCTACAAGCTTTCATTAACAGACTCACTGTCGTAATTCTCTGAATGACCTCAAGATCCAATCTGTTCATTTTTTCAACTCATTTCTAACTGATTTCCTATTCACCACAATCTGCAATTTAAAAACATCTCATTCTAAACAGAAACAAACAAAAAACCCACCCATCCCACCTCGAAAAAACACCACAGGATTTAACATAGTTGGCAAATACCTCCCAAAGTATGTCACATAACAAAAAGCAAATATTGTGGAAGTTTGTACTCAACGGTGTTACTACTCAAAACCCAAACAGCTTACAAGTTTTTCTAACCAACTTCAAGAAAAAATTAAAAATCCATACAGCAACCAGTATCTTTTTTCGCCCCTTAACCCATACTGGTTTAGACTTCAGAAACCTTATTGGTTTAGACATACAGAACTTAAAGCACGTTGCTTCATCTGTATTGATGGAAGTTTTGTCTACATGCAACCTGTGCTGAAGAATGTCCTCGGCCAACCCGCCTGCAAACAGGCTCCGGTTACTTAGCCCAGGAAAGCAAAGGTGCCCAGACTAGAGAAGAAGCCTCTCTGTACACTTTGCTGGTTTGTCTCGGCCGTTTTAGCTCAATTGTCAATAAGATGCCACAGAAACGCCAATGCCTGTCCATAGCTGAAGCCAGGTTTTCATACAAATAAGGTGTCACATGGCTCCCATTAATAGCTTTGCTTGGTCTGGTATGCAACAGGTTCTCATTTATCTCATGATGCATCTGCTTCACTGTCACTGAGAACTCTCCAAGCTCCTGGTAGCATAAGAGATGTGTGAAAAGAAGCACTGGATCCAAAAAAATAATTCAGGCTCAGGCATCAAAAAAAGTTTTACTGCAAATTCAGCTGTTCAGCAAGAGCCATAACCAATAGAGCAAGTTGGTTTGGCAGGAGTACGGGAACAGCATCGTTCCATCGGGAACTATTCCCCGTGGAAGGATGGTATCCCTCATTAGTGCCTGCATTTTAGAGGCAAACTTAACCAGGTTTCTTGCTCACTTTTGGGTGTTGTTTCCCATGATTTTCAGAAAAAAACCAAAACACGTTTTGATATGCTCAGCCATCCCACAAAATCTTGTTTCTACTAAAAGGGAAACCTTTCCCCAAGTAGGTAGCATTTATGAGCCTTTCATGCCTTAGCAGAAAAGGAAACACTATTCCTTATCGTTATTCTACTCCTTAAATAATAATTCAGCTCTCTATATAATTTATGTAAGTTCATAATATACATAGACCATACATGAACACAAGCACTATTCACCTTTTATAGTAATTTAAAAGTTTTCCATCTTCTTGAGTCACATTAAATCGTATCATCACCTTGGAATTATAGCCAACTCCACTGTATTAATTTCAGCATAAGCCATCCTTTCAAAAACCCTTTCTTCTCAGAAGATTAAAAAAGATTAGACCTTACACTTAACTCACAAATCACTGGCACACACCACACATACACAGTCTGAATCGTTAGCATCCAACTCCATTAGCAGAAAAAGCATGGTTTGCAATAAGCAACCTTCGCCCCTTAAGATACAGCTCGGGAGGGACTTAACCAGGGCAGAAAATTCTTGCTAGCAGCCTACTACACTGCTGCTCCTCGGGTAATGCTACACCTGAAGCAGAATCTCCACAAATCCAAACACTTATATGTTCACGATCGCTTAGATAAGATACTGGGCAACACCTCTGAAATGCCTTTGATGAGTCAGGCTAATTTACCTTTGTCTTCCCACTGCCCTCAAGTATGTCACAAATCCCTACTGATCAAGGTTCTCAACTAAATCATAACCGGCCCTAAGCTGAGTGACCTTTACAGAGATGCAGGGCTTGATTAGAATGTACTTTTTCCTTTTCCCCTGGTCATCACTTCAGCCTGGAAGGCAACAGTGCAACTTATCATTGGATTGTTGTTAGTATGTTGGTAATAAACGTGAAAAAAGTCCAAGAGTAAATGTGCCGGGTGGGCCATAGGACAGCTCTCCAGCCAAGACGTGACACACCAGGTAAAGACGAGTCATAGGATAATGCCACATTTTTAGGACAAACCAGCAGTAATAACACATCCCCAGGCTCCAGAAAGCTTGACTCTCTCTCACCTGCCTTTCAGTTTTATCACTTCATTTTCCCTTGAGTTGAAGAATGCCACACTTGGTCACACGAGTACTTAAAACTGTAGAATTTGTTTCCTGCTCCGAATCACAAAACCGAACTTGTTAGTGTGATCACCACACCGGGCACCATTCAGCGTGTTTCTGGGAGCGCTGCAGACCCACAAACACACACCAAGGTACAACACAGTACTATAAGCTCTTTTTAGTACCACCCAAAACCTCAAGCTATAAAACCTCCCCCCAGCAATCAATATGAAGAAAACTTATTAAAGATCCTTTCACTGAAAAAAAAAAGCAGCATATACAGAAGGAAAACACCCAAACCCAAACTCTACCTACTGCTAACATGCTGAGACGTACATTTGTGGATGTACAAAAAGCAGCAAAGACAAACCCAGTGACAAACCACCCCACTAATCCCGGGCTGGAAGGGCTGAGTAGAAGCTGCACATTATCTGCCCCTCCAGCCCGTCCCCCTGAGCCACAGAGGGAACAAGGGGCCCTCACACATCAAGGGTTAGGGGAAAACGTGAGGTTTTAGAGAGAAAGCTAACAGGAAAATAATGCATTTGAGGTCTCACCAAGACTTAAAACAAAAAGCGCAGTTTGAATCAGTACGGGATGACTCCCAGAACTCCCCTGGTCCTGCTGGGGAGGGTACGGACAGCTACGAGCAGAAGGTTTTAGACTTCCAATAAGACACGTCACCATCGGCCGCAACTATGGATGGAACGTCTGGAAAGCTGATTTCCAAAAGCATTTCGAGACTGACTACAAGTTAAGCGTTCACTCTAAACGGCAGGGAACAGGCCTGTCTCAGATTTTCTCACCCAAGCACAAGTACAACCCAAGTGATTCTTGGTCAAATATGTCAGAATTAGCTCACTCCCACGCGGCACGGCAAGAATCTGTTCTGCCTTCAGCAGCTCATATACTACTTGAGAAGTTACCCTGGGTATTTTTAAGCATAGCTCTAAGTCACTTGAGACTGTTAGCGGCATCTGTTACAGCAAGACTGAAATGGTTTGGGGTTTTTTGGGGGGACCTGGGGGGTTTTTAAGAGTGATCATCCCCGTATTACTTCACAGATGCATGATACAGAGCAGCGTGCGGATGTGCTTCAGTAGGGTTCTTCAAGTTATTTTTGTATGGGCCCATGCCTTAAGTATTCTGCCAATACAAAAGAGCCTCAGTCTGCAGCAAACTTTTCAAAACCACTGGTCTGAAACCCAAAAGGGGCAGTTATTTGCCTGGTATCCTGTAAACTGTAATTTACTATATTAGTAATAGCTAAAACTTCCAACTTCTGAATTTCTCAAAGTCTATATTGTTCATTATATGCTGCAAGATTTTGCGTTTGAAATATGCAAGTTACCATAGAGGATCTGGACAATCTGAGACACAAGTTTTGCTTTACAGCTGTACTTGTTTTCCTTCCTCGCAGTTCCCCAAAGCCTGCACAACCCTCTGCCCAGTCTAGCACAGGAGGAGATTAGAAAGGTGAGGAACATTTAAATTATAATCCTGCACTTTAGAGAACTTCTGAAATCATATCTTAGCCTGGTGTTAGAATAGCAGGTAGAGATAAGATTAAAGAGTGGGTGTAAAATAGGCGGGTTGATATTAAGCTGAACATTGCATTTACTCTAAACATTCTGTTTTGGTTTTGGAGTCCAGGCTATCTTTGCAGGTTTCATATTTCTAATTAAGACTGAAGAAACTCGCATTATACAGGACCGATTATGCAGTTCATTACCGCCCCATTCCCATTATCCTCCTCGGTTTCTACAAGGTCCAATAACAAGGTATACATTAGCTAAGCCCTGTTTGAAGTAGCTTTAGTGTTCTGTACTCCTAGCACAAAATATCATGACTCAGATTCATGTAATCAAAACTGCAAACCGCTTGCTTCAATATTGTGTAACAATTTTGTGATGAAACTGTTTTCCTAATGACCTCCTTAAACTGCACGCATTAAAAATCAGAACCTTATTTTCTTTTTATCACCATTATCAACATAAAGCCTGAGCTCAACTTTCCTTAAATCTAAAATAAAGGTTTAATAACAAGTCAGGCCTATTTACCATTTCCAGTTAGTGCCCTCGCCCTCCTCCATCCACGGCATGAATGGAGACGGAAAAAAAACAAAGTTTGATTCACATCAGTGAACCTGAACCAGAAGTAGTTTGGGAATTACAATGAGGGGGCAGTGATGCATTGGAAATCACTCTACCACCCTCAGCAGCGAGGAGAATGCAGCTGAGTCACAGAACACAACATTCCATTTAAGCAAACAAAAACAAAACCAAAAAGTAAACTGGGAAGGGTTTTCCTTCCAGTAAACCTGTCCTTTAGGGAGAAGGGCTAACAGTTCTCTAGCTGAAAGGATTTAATACATAGGGAATAGTTCCTTCCTAGGAAGTAAAGGGTAAACACATCTCCTAAATATTTTCCTTCGGAATGGATTTAACCCCTGAGCATTTTCCAGGCAAAGGGACCAAAAGAGCAGGGTGTAGAGGGAAAGAAAAGCCAGCGCTCAGTTCTGCTGAAAGCCCCCAAAGGGATTAAAAATATCAATTACACACAGGTACACTATAGCTCGTCAGGGCACAAGAGGTTTTAGAGGGCAGCTTCGTTTCTGCTATTCAAAATGGAATGTGAAAGTGTTTTGCTGGATTATGGAAAAAACTTTAAATATTAAAATAAAAGCAGCAGAAACCAATAAGCTGTTTAAAAGAAACAGACTTGTAAACTTATGCTTGCTATAGGTCAGAGACATGATTTAGTGACTGACTGAAAACTGCAATCCTTCTAACGAAGAATTTGAAGCCATTACTAAGGAGCAGATACACAGCACCAATTTACAACGCTGCCGCCAAGTTCGGCAAGCTGCTTTCAGCCCGGACTGTTCTGAAATCTGTTCAGCCCTCACCAGCCACCTCCAAGTGAGCAGTGTCCACACCCCACCTGCCTTCCTACTATAGCCCAGAAATACTTGACGGTCTTGGGAGAAAACCATCAGGCCTTGTTTTGGAGCAGCGTTTTGTAATTTTGTTTTTCTTTTTAGGACTAGAGAAAAACCAGCAACCTAAGCTCTTGCTATTCTCATGCTGAATTTCCTGCCAGAGCCCATGTTTTTATGCACAGTTTCTTTCACTTCATTTTAAGGCATGTTTCATTTCCACAAAACTGCAATTCACAGCGAAAACCAGCAGCTGTCTCTTGCCCCTCTGCAACAAGGGAAAAACCCCAGGCACAGGGCTGTAGATGTTTTGCTGTAGCAATAGTAAGCAAAATATTTAACATAAATACAATTTCTAAGCACATTATCTCTTGAAAAATATTTTTAAATGCAGTGTGTAGAGAACAGCTGAAAGGAAATCATCTCTGTTCTACTTCCCTCCATTTGGTAAGAATTTTTATTTTATAACACGGATTTTAGTCATGAGGGGAATATGATCAAGTAGGAATTCTGCTGTCTGTGGGGGTGGCTTTAAAAAAAAAAAACAAAACACAAATCAGCTACAGCAAGCAGCGTGCCTTTGACTTAGCAGACAAATCTCTCAAGTGCTGAAAGACTAACTTTGGAAGAAAGCACTTCTTGGACTGGCAACTTTCAGCGTCTTCTAAATTTGATTCCAATGAACAAAACAAAGCAGAGGAAAAAAAACCACTGAGGCAAACCACACATTTCTGAGCAGCCCCAAGCCCTGCTGCCAGACTGCGAATGGCATGCGAGCTGAGTCAGGCTTATACCTTCCACTATTAAGCTCCTGCAACACCTTCTGCCTTTAGACGGATTTAAAGTGAATCTAGACAAAAAACCCACACTTTATCATGTCACTGTTTAAGATGGTCATTAAAAATATAAAAGCCAGCAGCAGCCTGCCCCTTTCCTGCTTGCTTTGTTGACAGAGAAGCAGACAAGTATCAATGTCCAACAGTGATTAAATATTTCCTCTTAGTCCTCATCAATTATTGACTACACATACATTTGCAAGGAGAGGAAAACACCATTCCCAACACGCACGGTTTTCTCTCCTGGAGGGTGGATCACCGTAAGGAGTTCAGTGGGTCACTAACACCAAAATAAGGATTATACTTGCAAAGTTCCAGTGCAACGCAGCACTTGCGCCAACGCTGCTGCTCAGAGGACACACACAGTACCACTAACAGATAATTGCTATTTTTTGCTCCCACCGTGAGAGCTTATCATAGGAAAAGGAGCGTCCCTCCTCTCTCCCACACCCTCATTTTTCACGTACACCTCAAGCTTCGTTACCTTAGGCTGGGTCAGACCACTGATCACGTGAACGCGAGCAGCCTTCTCTCCCAAGTTTCAGACCTGGACGACACCCCTTGGAACCTGCTCTTTCTCTACTTACAGGCATTCTTCACCTGCTACCCAAAGGCAGACCCCTCGGTACAGCAGGGGAAGGGTTACGGCTCTGATGAGCCCCTGGACACTACTACGGGGTGAAGGTGGAGGGCATGGGCTGCTGAAGCCCCCCACCAGGAGATGCCTCCTCCGGGGAATACAAGGATACTCTGCAGACCAGAGCTCAAAAGGAACACAGCAAACCTTCAAGGGAAAAAAGGCTGAGTTCTGTTTATGCAAGATTCAGCCAAATGTGGGCAGATGTGCATAGGAAAAAAACCTTAAAACATGCATTTCACCTACATTTATTCAAAGAAAGAAATCTGAGCCCCAGATTTTGACGTCTAAATCTCAGTCAGCAATTTTCAGCTTTCCCCGTCCAGGACACAAACATCAAGTTCACAGAGGAAAAGAGGAAAAAAAAAAAAAAAGTGAAGGGTCATCTAGTTAGAAAAAGGGAAAAAACAAAGGTGAAGAAAAAAAAGAAGAGCTACCACAACCTCAGAGTAAGAATTCACGATATGAAATACAATTAATGCTTATACCAGCAAAATTCTTTTATAAAAACGCAGACAATAGTTTGTTAACACCTTTAACTGCCTGGGAGAGTCATGTAAATCCTTCAGGCCAAGGACCACGTCCCCTTCTGTCCTTTGACGTGAGGATGCTATGCTAGAACTGGATGTACTAGATTAATACGGAGGATTATAAGAAACATTTACCCCAGTCTGAAGACTGCATTTTAGTATTTAGCAGAGAGCACCTAATTCCTACAGTTAAGCAAGCATGAAAAGAAAGTGCTTTTAAAATTACAAACCTTTTCTCGCAGCGTTACACTTCAGCCCCTCGGATCTGCTGAAATCTATGCTTACGTAAGCTCCACTGTCCAAACCCGAAGTACCATTTTGGAGATGGCAAGTTGGCGCTGTAGTACTTGCCTCACAGCTTATAGGGTCATCGCGCAAATTCAGAGCGATGTAGTTTAAGCCATTCTGAAATCCAGTTGAGGTATCCCTGGACATTTTGCTTTCCTGACCATCTGAAATGTTTTCATCCGGTTTTAACCAAACATTGTCAAATGAGGCAGAGCTGTGTCTTTTGCTACTATCGGTAAAGAAAGAGGAAGAGGTCGTCACAGTCCCAGCCGAAGAGAACGTTTCAGAACTGTGTCTCCTCCTGCCTTGAGGATCGGCTCGAATCACCTTCGGTCCCATCGGAGGTTCAGAGCTAGGAACAGAGAAGCTACTGCCACCAGCGTAGCGATCAACAATGCAGAGTCTATTAACTATGGAAGAAGGGCTATCCAACTTCACACCGTTGTCGGATTCGGCAGCAAATGGCGGAGGTGGTGTCGCTGCCATGTTGAACGTCATCTCCGTGTAGTCATCAGTCCTGTTACTCGCGCTGCTAACACAAGCAGTACCAAACGAAAGCCTAGCGTAGTCAGGATTTGGCTGGTTTCTAGGAACACTGGAACTTGCATAAATCGAAATATCTGTTAGAGAGTTAGACAGCTCCTTTGCTGCTTTCGGTGACTGTACATCCAAGTCAACACTCATATAATCAGAGAGCGGGGACTGTCTGTGGTCACTACTTGAGCCTAGAGATGATGGCGATCCTTCTGCAGATAAGGAATATGGTGTATTACTCGCCTTTTCATTAAAATCAATATTTATATATTCACCAGGACTCGCTGGCTCAGGTGGAACGGTGCGATCATACATTCTCGGGATGGTGTTACTCCCTCTTGTACCAAGGGGGAGTCTTGTGGGCCGAGTAGCCCTGTTCTGCACAAGTCCTTCATCTGAACCTTTCACCGCCGGCAATTTCGAGATGCCATTAGCCAGAGCCTCACTGTTGACCCCTTTTACATTTTCTGGTCCACCATACAAGAGTTTTCCAGGCGAAGACATTGGAACATATTCGCTGTGGTCACCGTTTTGTCCTGACAATGCCTTAAAGCTTCGGGGCAAAGAAAAATATGAACTAAAACCTTTGGAAATGGAACTGGTGTGAATATAATTGGAGTCACCGGGGTGCTTTGGAGCCGAGTTACCAGGTGACATATCCATGTACTCATTGTTTATGATCTTCTCGTTACTTCCTTTAGAATTAAATCCAGTTAAAGGGCTTCGTACAGGTGAAGAGCTAGCCTTTGGAAACATCATCATGTAGCCTCTGGAGTCAACCTGAGACGGTGACCACGAGTTGTTGATCTGTTTTGGAACAGACGTGCTTTTAGGAGTCATTGGCAAATAATCGCTGTTGCTGGATAGAGAAGATGCAACTCCTGGCATCATTGGCATGTACCCATCATCCCTGGCTTTACTCCGACTTTGGTTACACACGGAATCAAGGTTAGTGTCACTGTACTCCAATTCATGGTTATCTTTCAATTTTGGTGTTTCAGAATAAAGTAATCGTCCATGATTTCCCGCAGGATCTTCGTCTAACAAAGCTGTAGTTTGTGTCGTCTTCTGCTGCACAGCTACAGAAGTTGGTTTTGTTAAAGAGTAAGTTCTTTTCCTGAAACACTTTTCAGCATCCATATAATCATCTCTTGAGCTATCATCTGCGTGTTGCTTACTCATGGACATGTACTCGCTCAGACAGTTCTCCTCTCTGATAGGCGGTGTGTTTCCCAGGGAATCCGGAGTATTACTCCTGACCCGAAAGTACCTGAAATCCCCAGGGCTGGAGCCATACTCATCAGAGGAGATAAATCCCCCATCGCTTGGGGAACCACAGACGGATGAGCTCGAAGGCCTGGTCAGCATGTCCGAAGCAGAGCCATGGCCACTACTGGAAGAAACACTGATGGGGCTTGTAGTGGAGGGAAAATGAGAAACGGGCAGCGAAGCAGACCTGGTGTGGTAAGTCGAGCTGAAAGTGGCTCTCACGTACCTTCCGCTCCCTTCTTGCCGGCCCAAATTCATCCTCGCAGTATTCAGGTGGATGAGACTCCCAGTCACTGACCTGAAAGGTCTAGTCATGGTTCCTTCTCCTTCGCTGGACGTTCTGAAGCGATAGGAGTTGCTGCTTTTGGTGGTAGGAGGAGTTCCTCCGGCAACGTTCTCAGTTCTACATCTTCTCTGCAAGCCCGTCTGGCTAGGGGGCAGGTTGCCCAAGTGCCTCCTGGTGGTGATGAAGGAAATAGGATTGGTACCACTACCACCACCAGAAGACTGGCTCTTGCTTCGGGGCCTGAACTCCGCAAAGGCCTTTAGAGCTTTCATGGTGTCCAGAAAAGTCTCGTGCATATTCTGGGCAACCACCGAATCATCCACTTGCATCCAAAGCTCTCCAGGTCCGATAGAGGCAGACCTGCCCACTTCGATGAAGAAGAAGTTCTCCGAATGTCCGCAACGGCGAATATTCATGAGCTGCAAGTGGACAGAGGGCACCTCCGAGTTCAGCTTGACGAGGTGGATGGCTTTGCTGGAGAGGCACAACCTATACACTCCAGTAAGGTTTTTCGTCTGTCCCAACCCTTTGGGCTTCACGTTGACCTGCCACACCTCCTTGAAGACGGTGCCAGGCCTCAGGGCGGCCCCGTAGTGCTCGTCATCCTCATCCACCTGCTGCTCGGCGTGGTCCTCCTGCTCCAGGAAGCCCCTCTTGCTCTGGCTCATGAGCTCGCTGATGGCTTGGTACCAGGCCTCCTGCTCGGCCTCGTTCTCGGCCAGCATGGCGAAGTACTCGTCCTTGGTGTACAAGGCGATGATGTGCTTGTGCTTGGCGTCGGCCCGCCGGCTGACGGTGAAGCACTGGTAGAGGGGGATGACCCGCTTGGGCGGCGGGCAGCAGAGGGAGGCGGCCCCGCCGGCCCCGGCCGCCCGCAGGCTGCTCTTGAACTTCTTCTCGCTGTCGTAGTACTCCAGGCGGGCCGGGGCCAGGTGGCTCTCGGCGCGCAGCACGAAGTAGCGCTTGTGCCCGTGCTTCTGCTTCCGCAGGTAGCCGCACTTCCTCACGTCCTCGCCGGCGGCGGGCGGGGGAGCGCCGCGGCCCGCCGGGGGGGGCT
>JAVSBS010013969.1:0-75700 GCA_033124195.1 Coracias cyanogaster
TTTTCCAGGGGGGACCCCCCCCCCCCCCCCCGCCATAAACATTAATTTCATCCAGCACTTAGGAAGAGGCAGTTACCTCTTTCTCTTTCCCTTTTTTCCTCACATAGCTTTTCACAGGCAATTTTGCTCTGTCCAACCATGACATGCCTTCATAAAAATGACAGATGAAGCAGCTGAGTAACTGGTGGGTATATTATCCTCCTGCAGGCATCTGCTGCTCAAAAAGCACCTATTCTTCTGTTGGCCTTGAGACCGAGGATGTACATTGCATCCCATACGCCAGTCTTATCAGCCTTCCACTATTTTGAAGATAACCATGGTAAGTTAAATAAAGGCTACTCAAAAGAAGTCGTGTAGTTATACAGTTACACAGATTAGCAATAAAGCTTTATATAAGTACAATTTTTTAGGCGGAGAAGATAGTGCTAGAACCCTCAGGAAGAAATCTTGTTGTGCCTCCAGTTTTACTGAATTTTGGTTGATCAGGCTATAGTCACTAAGTTCAAAGCAATATGAATAGCTGCTCATGAGCACAAGCTCTATGACACGAGATGACTTAAAGTAGCTGATTTATGTATGTATTGTCTGCATGTGTGTAGTGACGCAATGATTATCTGCATGGTGGTACTTCCAACTAAGATCATGGTGCTTGTGCTCTATGTCCCATGATTGACCTAAAAAAAGCCTTGTCTCAGGAAGTTTCCGACAGAAACGTGTGACAAACTTCAGTGACACAAAGAGAAACAAGAGCAGTGTTTCTGTCAAAAACCAAGGTGTGTAGGAGTGGTAACACCAAGGTGAGTGTTGCTGAAAGATTAAACACAGCATCCTACACAGTGCCTGGTGTCTCCAAAGGCCATACTGGCAGAAATTAAAAGAGTTAAAGGTATTTACCAGCTCTTACTGATGGTGCTAGGACACTATACCATGTATTTACATACGTGTCTATAACCTGCTAAGTGTGGGAGGAAATAGGTTCCAAAGAACTGCTGTTTTCTTTCACCTGCCCTTTGTTTTATCCTTATATACACAGACATGGGTAGAAGTAGGAGGAAATAGGAACTCATAAACCTACATTTTTGTTCTTACAGCACAACCATCGGTGAAACACCTTGGGACCAACAACTTCATAGCAATGGGCAAAGATTTCCACCAGGAGAGCGGCAAATTGCTGTGCTCCATAGTCTGAGCTAGTTTTCTAACCGACTGTGTATTAGATCTTTCATAAAACTTACTCTTCACTCATTGAATCAAAACATGTTTTTCCACTGATTTTAATGAATGCAGAATCCTTCTACCCAAGGATAGGTAGAAGCTGAATGAGATTAAGGGATTTATAATGTTTTCAACATTTTAAGTATAAAAGTAATGTGTGAGTTGTCATTCCTAAGGAATAAAAAAATTGATGGATACATTAGCTGGGTGGAAAATTGACATATCAAATTATGTCTCCTTTGGCACTCACACCAAGTAATTGTGAGAGTGGGCAGTTCAAGATGATGAAGATAGTCACATTTTTTTCCTAGCTCACTAAGACGACATTTCCATCTCCTTCCCATACAACTTCTCCCTGTATAACTTGTCATTCTGAAAAGAATTCTTTCTCCATAAATATTCAGGCACAGGAATTTAACATTTAGGTTAATGTTCAGACGTGAAAAGCTTAATTGCCTGAAGGTGAAAAAGAAGGGTCACCAGCAACCTCCTTGCTTTTGTTGTTTCTTGTGCTTATAATGCTTAGATTGTACATTTCATAAATGTTTAGTGTTTTGGGGGGAGGATTTTTCCTTGGTTTTGGGATTTTTTAGGTTTTTTATTTAAAGAGAGAGAGTTTGTCCAATTATTACTGTGGTCAGGGGAAAAACCATACAAATAAATACAATTTGCTTACTTGGCTAATGTGTTCACACAGAGAAGGTTATGAGCATCTTGAAAACCAGTCATGATGCCAGACTATACACAATTTGGGCCAATTATTCTGGAATCTCTTATTTTGTTCATGCAAGTATTTGAGCTTGTACTGACAAACTCTACTGGAACACTGAAATCTGGTTTGGGTTTAGAGGTCAGTGGAGGAGTTATTCACATTAATTTTGTATAGTTGATGCAGAGAATAGACTCTGACCCGAAGTGGTACATCCTACTGTGAATAGGTAGTTGCTGGTTTATTCGTGTCTGTATTGGCATTTTTCACAAGTAACTTAGCTGCAGATTTTTAGATGACTGCTACACAGTAGCAGCTCCCTGGAGCATGCAAAACGCCCTGAAGTCAGTTGGACTTCCTATGTATAACTTTTCATAGAATCAGACAAATGTTTTCAGTCTAGATTGCAATTCCTCTGAAAAATTGACCTTAGTGGTGCCACAGTGTGAATGCCCTGCAGAATTGAGCTTAATATCCAGCAGAAACTTATCTAATCTAATAGTTTTCTGCATACATTAGACAAGAGAGGAGTGATGATTAAAAAAATGGTGATGCTTCTTCTCCATCAGCAGGATCTTGCTGGCATAAAACATTAATCCAAGACCCAAGTGTTTCTGGAGTTATTTATTTACGATTTGAATTATAGCGTTCATCAAAGATGCTCATAAATGTAGCTATGTGAGGTCTGTTAAGAGCAACTGTTTAAAGTACTCAGTACCACTGCAGTGTTTGTACAGGTTCGAGGATACACAAGTAGTTGGCATTTTGCATTTCTCAGAAACTGGATTTTCTTCTGCTCCTACCCTGACTATGTCCTTCCTAGTAATTTTTTTTTTAAATAATCTCCTTGAATTAACAAAAGAAAAGGGTTTTTTAAGCATTTTTCCTCCCTTTTATATGTCTTATAATATCATTTCCTAGCTGTTATGCCTAGCTTTCCTTAATTTTAATGTTTTTAAAAATAATTTTATTGCTTTTATTCTCAACACCTTTGTTTAGCTACTGCTATTTTTTTTTCTTCCTCTGTTGGTAATCCATACTTCCTACAGAGCACTCAGTGTACAACACTGCCAGCCTTGTCCTGCCATATTCTATCTCAGTGCTGGCCAGCTTGGTACATCCACTTACAATATGATGAATAGTACCTGGAGCCTGGCCACACAGCCTACATTCTGGTCTTAGGGCTTTTTAAAGCCATCTATCCTTGCTTGTGTGGCCATAATGAAATTCTCCATTTCTCTTTTCAGGCATCTGACAGCCTACCTGCCATTTGCCACCGTCTTCTTGTGAGATTTTCAAATTTTTTTTCCATGCAATTCTTTTTCAGTTGATTTCTCCTTGTACTGTTCTTGCTGCTGTGTAACTAATAAATTACATTCAATAGCAGAATCTTTTTATTTAATTTTGGAGCCTACTTATGATTAAACAAACCTGTTTTCTATCTACAGTTTCTTAATTTTACACGTTCCTTTCCTACAACCCCCTCTGTTGCCTTTCTCTATTCCTCCTGACACATGAACTCCATTTTTATCTGTGTTCACATTTATGACCTTAGGCAACAGTAACTTCTTATTACTTTTCCAGTTACATTGCCTTAGATTAACCAGATTTCATTCTGAAACAGACTATCGTTCTTCAAATATAAGTTACTCAGTTATACCACTATATGTGGGCCAAATATGTCATCAAAAATTACGGAAACTTAAGAGAAAGTGCAGAGGAGCCAGAGAGGAACAGGTGGAGCTATGATGGTAATGTTGAGTTGATAAGGTAACGCTTCCTAAGTGGAATGGATATCCACAGATACATCAGGGGACCTCGTAAAATCAACAATTGGATCACCACTATTGTTATTTGCTACAATTTAGTTCATATCATTATGTCTTTTTGGCTGCCACATCTTTAGAGGATCTTCTGCAAAGTGTATTCTAATGAACTGGTTGCTGATTTTGTGGGGGTTATTAGGTGGGTTCCCATAACTACTGCTTCTCCACAGGGAGTGGTAAAAACTCCTGGAATATAGACAACAATGTAATTGCCTCCAAAAATCAGTTTAAATAACGAATTAAGCCACAACTGGGAGGACAGAGAAAGGCAGAGACATTCCTGTGCTGAGTATCTTGTTAAAGGCAATGAGTGTCTTCAATTTCAATAGGCTTTTTGTTTTTCCTTCTGCTATCTGTAGAAATGAGAACAAAAAAAAGACTGGAGACAAGCAATGCTCAGTTCCAGATTTGAATCAGAGCTAGTGTAACCACAGCAATGGACAGTGACTTCCCATGTGACACAGAAGATGAGAAACTCACATCAGAATTATAGCCAACTCCAAATAGTATCTCTGGAAGTCCTTACCCAAGAGTCATTGATAGAGGCATTAGTACTGGTGCAAGGAACCATGTGCTAATGGTGGTAAGAACTGTTCTCCTTTAAAAAAAGATCTTAAACTGCAAAGACTCCCACTTACCTTGAGAAAGCCTGGCACCACATTAATTTTTATGAAAGGTAAGGAAAAGTTAGCATTTTATCTCAGAGTGTAATATTGAAGGAACTCTGCAAGCTGTTGAGGAGTGGATAATGGAAGTTATTTCTACCCACACAGTCAGTGAGTTGCCAGCATCTAGGTAACAGCTACCAGCCATTGCTTTTTTTCAGAATGTACATCATGAGTGTATAGGTAGAAAAGTTACTGTTGAGAAACTGTCAGTGGTCCAGGGGACTGAAGATCACTATAAAATTTTCCCTTTTCTGCCTCAGATCAAAATCCTTTCTAAGCAGTGGCCACCAAAGCTCTCGTTGTCTAAGAAGCATTTGAGAGCATGTTTCAGAGCAGGTTTTGTGGTCCTCAACCTGCCTATGGGTCCATTATACAGAACAGCGACACAACTCATACTGTGAAGAGGCATCCTTGACATTTTCAGAAGTCAAAATATGGGAAGGGTGCCAGGACCAATGCACCCTTTGATGCCCACAGTCAGTCTTTACGGAGCCTAGCATGGTCCAATGTTTGTTTTTACAAAACGTAGACTTTCCTCTGGAAACGGTACACCCATACCTCTCAAGATGACTAAATGTACTACAAAACATATTAGAAAGAAACACAGCAGCCCTGTAAGTATGGAATACAGCCAAAATGATCCAGTCAATGTATTGGAATGGACTGACTTGTTGGCAAAGATCCACAATCAAGACAGTCAAGAACAAATTGTATTAAAAAATATACATTTGCTTGTGTTACTAAAAACAGTAGATTGCCAAAAGTGACTAAGAATAATTGCTTCTTTATATTTTATTCTGCCTGTGCAATGAAATTAAATTGGTCTGCTTAGTCATACTTTTTGCTTGGAGTCACTGGGCTATTTTGCTGCCATGAAAGTCAAAGGGTTTAATACATTTTATTGTGATATGACAGCACAAGCATTTAGAAAAATAATCAGACAAAAATATCTATCCTACTTTCAACATAATAAAAATAAGTTCAAATGTTTTCACAGATACAGCTTAATGAAAGGCTTTGCTTGAGAGAATATGGATTTTTGGAACATAGAGCACATCCTTGAGAGAGGTCTGGTAAGCTAGTAAGAACATCATGAAACACTCTGTGAAGGTCTACACATGAAAGCTTTTTAATTGGGTGATAATTGGCTATTCCAAGTCTCCATTAATAATATCTGGATCAGAATCAAAATTAATGAGAATGAACCCTTCCTTTATAGGCATTTTAAGTGATTGGTAAACTATTTAGTTTATCCTATTTTGAACCTGAGGAGCAAAGAAAAAGTTTGACTATGTTAAGTGAATTTTATGAAGCTCGTGACCTCTTGTAGATACTTTTTTTGTGCCAAACAATGATCTTCTTTTTTTTTCCCTTCTCTTTTTAAACTGTTCTATTTTCACCATTGAAGTCATAGCTACTGAAATAAGTAGGAAAAGACAGGGTTTCCAAGTACTGGTTACATCTCAGAATGAATTTGAAAGAAGATAAAGCAGAGGTGTTTGTGATATTTAGTGATGAAAAAAAAAGATAATCAGTCCTTGAACCTTGTCCTCTGAGGATCAGTGCAAAGAGTCTTATTTTGATTAACTTGTGAAAGATGAATTAGGGATTGGAGGAAGGAGGACAAAGGAAAGAGGAATCCTTAATTACAGTCTGAAGCAACTGTGTGCAATCATGTTTCAGGATTTTCTTGCCTGAATACATCTTATTAAGTTGTAACCATGCTCTCAGATGCTCCATAACTTGGAGAATGAAGATTGCTTCTAGTTGCTCTCTTTAAACCACTTCCGCTCACAAATGCCATGATGCTGAATTGCCTCTCCCTGATTAGAAGGGTGACATTGGAAATCACATGTCTGAAAATGAAGCTAAAAGACAAGGAAGACATAGCAGTAACGTATTAGGTTTATTAAAATACTCATGCTTTGGTGTTTTCATTCAAAGGCTACATGTAAATTCAGAAATTAAAATTATTTTAAAAATCCTTCGTGATCTAAACCAGTAATTTGGTTGGTTTTTTTTAAAGAAGCGACTTCACCCTCCCATCACTTTATTGTTCTTGACACCACACTTCACAGTATAACGCAAAATAGGAATGAAAATTAATTATAAATGCATATGACTAGTTTGCTCACAGGACGTTGAGAATGCCTTTCTGGCAAAGTTATAAATCAAAAGACATCGGCCCAGACTCATTTCTTACAGTTGCCCTTGGTACGATCCATTGTTCTAAAAACAGTACGTGTTAAAAATAATTTTGTCCGTGGAAAATGTCAGTTCAGCAGCTCCGCCAACAGTTGGGACCTCTGCCTTTTTTTAATTAATTATTTATTTATTTATTTTTAGGCGTCCTGACTGCTGGGTGATCACCTTCCAAGTTGTAGATCCGTATCATTCCGCGGAGCCCGAAACTGCTCCAGCAGTGCGGAAATGAGGCAGAAAGTTGGTGCTGCCGCTTTCCCGGGCGGGCCGAGCCCCTGCGGCGCTGGCGCGTCCAGAAGCAGGAGCGGGGCCGGGCGCGGATGCTGCCGGGCACCAGCCCCAGCCTGACACTGCCACCTCTCCTCCCACCGCTGCGCAGAGCTTCGGCAACGGACACAGCCTCCACCGTTCATTCTATGAAAGCACCTGGTTTCTTTATTCCGTGTCTTTTTTTTTTTTTTTTTTTTTTTTTTTTTTTAAATCCTCCCCACGCCCAACTCTGAGTTTAAACAGGCGGGGGGAGAGCAAGCAATAGGGAGGCAGCGGGGTTTTAGGTCCTTCGAGCAGGTCGGTGGCAGGTCCGTGCCTTGCCCCGGGAGAAGCTCGCCGCAGCCCCGGGGACCAGGAGGGGGGACCCCGGCCCGGCCCGCTCGCTGTCCCCGGCCCCCGCTTCCCCACCGCCGGGGCCGGGGGAGGAGGGGGATGGATTTTGCCGGTGGAAGCAGCGCAGGCTGGGGAGACTGAAAGGGCAGGGCTGTAAAGCGGGGACCCCGCAAGTTCGGATTAGTTTTGCGACTTTGCCTTCACGCTGAACGGATCGCGGCTCCCAGGACAAGCTGGAGCGGGGGGAGGCGGGGATGGGGGGGACACTCAGATAAAAAAGAATTCTTAAACTCTCTCCTTCAGCTCCGCGTTTCAAATGCAAATCGGGAGATAGATTGGCTCCCGCCCCACCCCCTAGCCCGGCTCCTGATTTTTATCCAAAGGACTCCATCTGTATATCCTGTCAAGGAGGAGGTGGAGGAGAGGCGGGGGGGAGCGGGGCCGGGCGGGCGGCGTGCTCCCTGCATCCCTTGTCAGCAGCCACCGCGGGGTCTTCGGGAGGTACAAAGAGTCCCGGTGCCTCCCCCGCGCACCCTCGGACGGAGCTGGCAGCCAGAGCGGTGATATCCTCTGCCCTGAGCAGCATCCCCACCTCCTCTGCCTTCTTCCCTCCCCCCTCCTTCCCTCCCTCCTCTTCCTCCTCCTCCTCCCGCAGCCACGATCCGCACCCAGTCGGAGCTGGGCTTGGCACCGGCACCCACTTCTCCCACCGTGTGCCCGGCAGCTGGCCGCGCCGCTCCGCGGAGGAGGAGGAGAAGGAGGAGGAGGAGGAGGAGCAGCAGCAGCAGGAGCGGCGGCGCTGGTACCTCCGCGGGTGCGGGCGAGTGCGCGGGCGGGCGCGCAGCCCCCATGCCAGGCGGGAGCAGCCCGGCCCCCGCCCGGGAGCATCCCGCCAGCACTTCGCACCGCCGGTGCTTGGGATTAAAAGAGTCACAGCGCTGGGTAGCCGAGGGAGAGGGGGAGCAGGTAAGTGCCGGCTGCACCTGTGCCTTTCCTCGCCCCCCCCACCCCAGCTTCCCCTCCCGTGTGGGCAGCGGGAGATCGGAGGAGTTGCAGGAAAGGGCTGCGTGCGGCTTGTCTCTGCCTCCGTTGCCCCGCAAGTGCCCTTGCTCGGCTGCGGGGCTGCGGAGCGGGGGGCGGCGGGGAAGGGAAGGGGCCGGCCCGGGCAGCGCGGCTGGGAACGGCCGCGGCCGCAGCGGGGAAGGCGCGGGGAGGGAGAGCAGCGGCGGCACACGCGTGTGCGCACCTTGCGAGGGAGAAGAGAACAATAGCAGCTCGCTGACTCTTTGGAGAAGTCTCCTCGAGAAGCGGGGAGGTGGGGTGGGGGGAAGGGAGGACCACAGACTTCTGCAAAACGGAGGCAGCACAAAGTCCCGAGCAGCTCGGTCCTTTCCGCCGCGCCAAGGCGGCTGTGTTTGCTTGGTCTCGGAGTCCCGGACGGATGCTACAAAGAGCGCAAGATTCCTGAGGCCAGGAAATTTCCTGAGTGGTTTCCCGGAGCTTTCCTCCTTTTGTGGCAAGGATGTTGTAGAGTTTGCAAATGTTGAAATGATGGGAGCCTATGTCTTTGATTAGTATTCAGCTGGTAAGGTTGGCTCTGCAGTGCTCGGCTGTGTGATGCTGACCCTTCCCCCTCCGCCCCGTCCCCCGTCTACCCATCCATCCATCCATCCATCCATCCAGCCATCCATCCATCCATCCATCCACACACGGGCATGTCCTGCTTTCCTGTCAGAGGTTGCGTGCACCGGTAGCAAGTGGTTTGTGATCTGGATCCTCAGACTTCTTGTTGCTGAACGGAGTCAAAAATAGCCCTTTTTGAGACCAGATTTAGCCTTTATACTCGAGCTTTTGAAAGGTGAGATAGTTCAGGTAAGCCAGGATTCTGCAAACGATGTCTTCCTCAGCAAATCGGGGGATTTAGGGAGGGATGGGAGATGGAAACTAGTGAAACACTCTAATACTGGGAACTGAAATGATACTTTAATCTTTTCCCATTGCAAGGATAAAATCTTGTGGTCTGATAGATAACTTCTCAAGTCAAAAGCAGAGACTTGAAAGGGCAGCGTATACTTTATAGTCTCTCTAACAAGACATACTGCCTTGCCATTTTTCAGCTAGAACACAGGTGATTGTACAGCTTTGCAGAAAATAAATTGCTTTTCCAGGACAACTAAGTAAATACATAAAGGAGCCAAACTCTTTAGAATGCCAGTTTCTGAAAGTCTCCCCTTGGCAGTGATGTGTGACTTGACTTTCCTGCCCTTATTACATTCACTAATTGTTCCTCTGTTACATTACTTGAAGTTTGCAGGGAATTGTTACTGGTGAAAGCTAAGTAATTATCCTGCTTCTGAAAAAAAAGATAGGTCTACGTAATCTCAGGTGAAGAGCTATTCAGATGGGTAATAGCATGAAAGTTGCATAAGTAAATTAAGTTTGCTTAGCATATAGCTTCTGAAGGTACAACAGGTCAACAGGTAAAGACCAGCTGGGAAATGATGTTGATTTGGTCTTAGCTATATTATAACAGTTTTAAGGACGCAAGAGTGAAGTGAGGATGTTCAGCAATAATATGACTATGCCTCATTAGAGCTAAGTTCAGCGCAACGGGTGCGTTGTCTTCTTTGGAGGAAAAAAGAACAAAAACCCCACTAAACACATCTCAAAGAACTATCCAGGGAGCAAATGTGGCATCACGTTTAAAGTCCTTGTACACACTTTTCTAGCTTTCCAGCCTGCAACTACCAGGGGATCTAATCTAGACACACTTCTTTTTTAGGGTCATAAAGAAAGGCTAAGTAAGATTTTAAAAACAATTGTGATAAAATCCACAGCAAGGGAAGAAAAGGAGCTAAAAGCTGACTCTGACAACTTTTAATGCTAAGTATGTGAAATATCTTGGGTGGGTACTTCATGTATATTAAAACCTACCTGAAATATTAGGGAAATATGAAAGGTAATAATCTGAGCTACCACTTTTAGAAGTCCAAGTCAGTTAATGTGAATACAAATGCAAACATCAGTGATGTAGACTATTTCTTGCAAAAAGCCTTTAAAGACTGCAGTTTTAATCAGAGGGCATTGCACCCTCGTAATGGGAGACTTTACTGTAATTAAAGGCTGATGTAGGTCATTAGAATTGTGTTAAGAGTCAGATGACAGCCTCACGACTCTCTGATGTCTATTTTTATTGATTTAATAGCAAAGCAGTCTTGATTATTTGCTATTGATTTAACAGCAAAGCATTCTGATCTTTCCATATAAAAGGGCAGTTGTGAAGCATTTGTATAACTGCAGATTATCCCTGAATTATCTGATGAGAAGTGTAGACAGAGTATCCATGTAGATTTTTGCCTGTTCTTTTCATGTGTAACTGTATGTGTGTGTCCATATTTTCTTATCTTTCTTCAGCAGAGACTTGACTGAAGTAAATCAATATTAATGCAAAACCCGAGGTTGTCCTATTCTAAGTTAAAGCCCTACTTTGCTACAAACCTGGCTAAGCCTTTTCTCAAAGGCATTCAACTCACAAATTGACTCCAAAGTGCAATGAAAATAGAAAATATTTTAAACTTCAAATGGTTTGCAGATGGGAGCCAGTTGTAGTGGCAGGTTGACTAGTAAGTTTCAGTGCATGATTTTGGCTATTGGCTTTAATATCTGATCTGTTCTGTGGCTCTTCAATGAGGGCCTTTCCTGAGCCATTCAGCGTCCTTTAGTTTATCATGTACATTTTTTTTTTTAAATATACACTTTCATGCTACTACTGTGTGTTGTTTTTTCATGGCAATAAAAATCATCACATTCCAGCTGAAGAAGTCTGCATAAAATAGATGATGGTTACTTTGGTTCTTCCTGTCAAATCAGGCTTAACTCTAAGCAGCAATGCAGGAGTGCCTCCTCTGGGAATTCAGCAGATCTGCAGGAAAGTCACCCCTGGGTATTATGTGAAGTTCCTCAGCTTAAATGAAGCTGCAGAAATTGAGCTTGTGGAAATTTAAATATTTGACTCGATTGGTCACAGATACACAAATACTGCCAGCGTTTCTTTTCAATAACTGATCAAATTAGCATAATCCTCTCCAGCAACTTAGATCTATGAAATGTACCATAGTAAGGTGAAAAACCAACCAAGCACTTTCACACAGACAAAATTATGTTAAAAAAAAATAAATCTTTGTATTGTTAATTTTTCTTGGGGAGGGGGAAGAAGAAACCTACCAACAACCCAAACAACTTAGCACTCTAGCCACATACAATCTTATGATCAACTGCAGAGCAGTATGAAAGACCAAAAGCTGTTGCCTGATTTTCTTTATGCATTTACTGAAGTGTGCCTAGTGTTTTTCTGTTGTCTCATCAGGTCGTTTCACCTGAGTCAGAGGGTATTGGAGCCAGTTTAGTGTAACAGGGCCATATGTTGGGATCAGTGATAGTTTTTTGCTTGGTAACCAGATGCAGGCTGCAGGATGTGCACTGCATTTACAGATCTCCCATGTGAATATTTAGGCCAGTTAGCGGCAGGAGGTTGTGGTCTGTAGTTGTAATGTCATCTGGCACAGGGAGTTAATAGGTTTCATTGCACTGCCTTGACTTGCAGAGCTTCATTTCATGGAAGGGTCCCCACCTCACTTGCTCCAAGGCACCCTCCTTTTTTCCTTTCTTTTTTTTTTTCCTTCCCTTGAAAAAAAGTGATAACCAGACTTTGCAATCTACACCATAATTAGACACGTTATCTTCTCTAAACCCGTTGTCTCAAGGATCACAGAGTTCCTGTGCCTGTGAAGGAGTCTTCTGTGATATTTAGGATGTGTGGCACAGAGGAGCTGCAGGCTCATAACAAAAGGGAATTTTCTCTGCCACAGAAAATGACACCCTTTCCCATGGGCATTGTAAAACTGAATGTCAAAATACAAATATTTCAGTGAGGGTAGTTCAGCTGTCAGGGGGCTCACCTGCTGATTCCACTGTGTTTAAGGGATTATGGTTCAAGATCCAGTGGCAACAGTCACCCTCAGAATTACCTCAACACTCAGATTCTTAATTTTATTGAATGACTAAAGGAGAGAAAAAAACCAACATAAACATGGCATAACTGTGCACTATTGGCCAAGCTAAAGCAAGATTTGCTAGCAGGTGTTGTCTGGGCTGCTCTTTTGGAGACAGTAAGGTCCAGAGTGGTATCAAAAATTGAAGTAGTCTGATGAGAGGATAAGGCAATCGGAGTGGAAAACTCCTCAGTTACACCTTCAATGGATGCCTTGAGCTAACAGAGAGATTTTGAAAGAGAGAAATGTAATCCAGACTGGTGGAGTTTAGTAGAGAAAAGGTTTTGGATTTCCACTTCTTCCTGAAGAATCTTGCACACTGGAAAGATGTTAGGACAGTATATGGTGAAGGACAAAATTCCCTGTTGTGTTGACAAGGTTGACAGAAAGGCGATATGGTTCGTAGATTAAGCTGCCACTGTGACACTGGATAATGATGTGTGAGTGGAACTCTGCAGGAATTTGCACTTTGGCTGCAAAGGTTAGGTGGTATGAAGAAGATCTCAAGAGCCTTCAGTGAACAGCCCTACAAGGCTGGAGATATCTCAGAGGTGCGGAAAGAAGGCTTCCATGAGGATATCTAGGAGATTGAAGACATGTTTCGTCCATATCTCCTGGTGCTTACTGCTACACACAAACAGTGAGGACTAGTCTTGATGTGTTGCTTTAGAAATTATGGAGAAAAGCAAAATATTCAGAGAGATTTTCAGTGGGTGTAAATTACCCTTAATTGCTTGCAGTGAAGGGAACTATTCCTTAAAGCTGAGGATCTTCTTTATGATCTGAATGTTTTCAACAAATCAAGATTGCCCCTCAGAGACAGTGTATAATAGTGTCTTTTTGACACTAGCAGATTGTTTTGGCGAGGTAGAACAGTAACATTTTTCAGATCAGCAGTGTTCACCAGAATACTTCTTCTACTAGACAGTGGCTTAAATATAGTTCAATTTCTATACAGCAGATGGGAGAAAATGTAAGTTTTATGCTATATATTGAATAAGGAGGTTATTATTTTTTCAGATGTATATTCTTCAGTCTGATGTGTTATATATCAGCCAATTATTTAAGAATACAAATGTGAGAGATTAGGCACTCAGTGGACATTTTTATGTTTTTTGGGAGTGGTTTTTTTTTTTTTTTTTTTTTTGTATTATAGCTGTCCACATAGTATGCTCCTGCTCTGGTAAGACAAACTACATACACAGATCACATGATGTACTCTTTGAATTACACACTAGTTTTTATAATTTAGATTTTTTGTATTCGTGATTGCAAAGGACTATATGGAAAGTAAATAGGGAATACAAGCTTGGAAGTGAAAGGTAGAGCCTAGTGCTTTAAATATACCAGCAAATTAGTTTCATTTTTAAACCCTAAATTACTTTCTATGTAGGCAAAGTGTGAGTTAGGAGACATCATTGCATTTTGCCCCTGTTTGGGGAGTAGCATGCTGGAGATCCGGAAACAAGACGTAAATGTGCAGTTATGTCCAAGCATAATTAAAGACATCAATTAGAAGTGCATATATTTCTCAGTTCTGCATACTCTGAGTCCTGTTTGCGCAGAAACTGGTACCATTTCATAAAAGAGCATCTTCAAAAATGAAATACAAAATGGTTGCAGGTCAGTTTTGCCTTCACTTCACACTCTAGCCTGTAAATGCAGGTGACAGAGATGGCACTGGAATCAGAGCACTGCATTCCTATTGCTGTCTGTTAGTCATAGGCTCTGCTGCAAGTGCAACCCTGAATGTTGAGGCTGTGCCTTGATGAAGAAAAAAAAACCCAATAGCACCTTTTAGTCTTCAGTTTCCTGAAGGCTGTGATGTTGCTTATGTGGACCTGTGGACTTCATACAACAGGTGATGTTGAAGTACTCGTTATGCTTGGACAGAAATACTATATTTATTTTTATAATTTAAAAATCCATTTAAGCATGTATATATATCTATATCAGTTAGAAAGATAATGAGATGCAATTTAATAAAGATCTATTCCCAAAACAGAAAAGATTTTTAAATACCAGACACTTCTACTTCTGCTTTGGGAAGTATCACACTCAAAAGGGAATGTGCTGAAAAAACTATAAATAAAAATCTAAAAAAAAAGAGGAATAGGAATACTTATTCTAAAGAAGGAAGGTAGGGAAAGCAGAAAGTGTTACCACAGAGATGAGTAAAAATAATTGGAATTCTGGAGACTGTGTGGTGAAAGTATTTGAGAATGAGTAAATGACAACAATTTTTTTCCAGAGGGTGTGAGTATTCTGCTTTTCATCAGATTGTGCTGTCTAGCATATGGACTGTTTTTCAGTTGGTATTTTGGGTACGTTTTTCAGTTCTGTGCTGTGGTGTGTGGCTGGGGACCATGGCACTCCATATGGTGGCTTTCATACTTTTCCTGCAGGTGTAAAAGAAGGGATATAAGAGAATACTGCTCGAGATAAAAGGTTAGAGCAATTCTAGGTTTGAAATGTCTGTTCAGAGCAAGAACAAGACATTTCAAACTGCTTAGTGGAAAGAATCTAACATATTGTAAATGTTTTACTGACATTTTTAAAGAAAATCCATTTTGTATTTTTATCTTGGTTAAATAACAATCTGCTCCCTCTTTGAAATAAACTGACAGTTTATCAATATCAGATGTCTTTAACCTGGTGTAACTTAGACACAGTGAGGGAGTGTAAAGGGTGTATAAACAGCCTCTACTACAAACAATGCTTGTCTTATTTGAACTAAGCTTGAGGACGTGAGCATATCACCAAGGAAGCTCAGATACTCTCCTTAACACTCGTGGCAGCCTTCTCAGTAATTACTGTGTCTTATGGTCATGATTTACCCTACAGGCCAGATCAAAACTTAGCTACAACTAGTTGGGCTTGATCATTTTCAATGATGCTCTGCTAGCGAGGATGGCACCTGTGTGTCAATCCCGTTGTTAATCCTGTCGTGTAGAGAATCTTGGTCCATGTTGGAGAGATGTGTTTTATAGCCGTACCACCAGGTTTTGGAAATTAGGGTCTTTAGGTAAGACGTTGCCTATTCTCTTTGTTTTGCCTGTAGGGAGCTGCTGGATTTTCACATATGGAAGCTTTCAAATTGCTGCTGCTTAGCAAACACGCTCAGTGGGTTTGTGGTTTATCCCACCAGTCTCTAAGCAAAGCCTTTCTGGTGCAGGGCAGTACCACAGAAGGGATTACTATAAAAAGGCTTTAAATACAGTCTGTAATCAGAAGAGCTTTTTATTTGTTTCATGTTTCTGCCCTCTAGGTACCTTTGGCAGCATGATGCATAGGCGTTCTGCAGCTAAAAGAGCCTGACATACTGAAAACAGATAGCAGAGATCACGTTTCACTTCATTTTAATAGTAGTGGGTAGGGATGTAATGGTAATCCATCTAGAGCATTTAATGTGTGTGTGATTTAATGTCTAGCCTTTTTAGATTAATTAAATGTAAAAGGATGAAATCTTTCTTCCATGCCTTCCTAAGTGGTTCACTCCAAATGAGTGCCTTGTTATCTGTTTTAATTTCATCCTCGTTTTCACCTTGTGTTTTGCACTTCTTAAGTTCTTCTTACCTGCCTCATTGCTCTCACAGGCAAGGAGGATGCCTGTTTCAGACAGAGAATTGTTTACCTGAGGTTAATGCAGGTGATTCCCTTGAAAGGCAAAGCTGTGTTTGGTTCTGAATGACGGAACTTAGACATTTAAAAACATTATACCAAGTTTACATTTTTACTTGGCCAGAAAAGGCTCACAACTGTAAAAGGCAGAAAAAAAGAGATTTGTTTAAATATTGAAGATTGGGGGGTTTTTATAGAAGATTTTTTTTTTAGTGAGTTTTAGCAGTTATGAAGTGATCACGATTTTGAAATAAAAATGGACAGTATGTACAAAAAGATAAAAATTATATGAATTAGTGCTGAAAAATCATTCGTCACTAAGCCAAAGTTTCATTGAAAACTCAAAATCATGTAATTCTCTGATCTTTCTGAACATATTTGCGTATAAGCTTATAAACTAGTCTAATATGCTTCTTACCGTGCCTGACATTTGCTTTAGGAATGTAGTAAAAATGGGTGTGGAGACTCCGAGGGCTTTTTAGCGAATCAGATTCAGATCAGAACAAATCATAACATCTGATGTACTGTGACTATGAATCAATCAAATTGTTCTGATTCATCTTATACTCCTTTACTTTACTTTTCAGCTATCTAGAAGAGACTTAAGCTAGCATATGTCCTTGCCATTAATATAACTTCCTGCCTGTAGCTGGTTTGTAATTATATCATGGTAATGGCAAGTGAAGCAGACTGTAGCAGACCAAGGAGGAAAAATCAAACCACATCATTGTAAAAAGCTACACTTGCTTTGATTATTTTAAAGAGAAAAAGATTCAGTAT
Source organism: Coracias cyanogaster (assembly GCA_033124195.1). Lineage (NCBI taxonomy): Eukaryota > Metazoa > Chordata > Aves > Coraciiformes > Coraciidae > Coracias > Coracias cyanogaster. The sequence goes on from JAVSBS010013969.1 coordinate 16,676, forward strand.
TTGTACTGGGGAAACTGGTGTGTTAAGAAATTGTCACGAGAAAACTTTATGGCTGTAAATACAGATGTGCCAGCAATAGTAATGCCATCCGAGGAACACACTCTAAACTCTCAGAGACTTATTATGTAAGCTCAGCTATGTCAATGATGAGAAAAATCACAAATAAACATTTTTGATGTGTTATGTGAAAGTTGCAAAGAATTTGCATTCTTTAAAAAGAAAAAAAGTTCTGACAACCGTTCTTGTCTTTTTCTTTCCTGGATAGGTACCTGTTACATCATTTCTTTGGTGAAGGCTGTTCAGCAGTGGTGACTTCTTCGAGTCGACCACTCCACAAATTATTCTCTCTGGACTCCCAGCTGACACCCTGCCAGAGGCTAGAGCTACTGAGACAACTGGAATTGTGCCCGCTCTTGTCAAGGTTTTTTCTGTCACGGGGAAAAAAAATAAGCAAAACAAGATGAAGTTGGGCAAAGTGGAGTTCTGCCATTTTCTGCAGATACTAGCTCTTTTCCTGTGTCTTTCTGGGATGAATCAAGCAGAGCTCTCGAGGTCCAGGTCAAAGCCCTACTTTCAATCAGGGAGGACAAGAACGAAGCGCAGCTGGGTGTGGAATCAATTCTTTGTGCTGGAAGAATACATGGGTACAGACCCACTCTATGTAGGAAAGGTAGGGGATTTAAACAGACTTTAGAGGCTGCAAATACTTGCTTTTTGATGTGTTTATATGGCGCAACCTGAAAACTGTAATTCTGTCAGCATGGTTGACTTAAGCCAGGATGTGACAAAGTGTCATAGTTTCAAAGAGAAAAGTGTTTAGCACTTTAAAACAACACCACATTACATTCCTGATTCCTCTCGCGATTCTTCTTTAAGAGCTCTACGTATTAGCTATGCTGCTTTAAAGGAGTACGATAATGAAAGTGTCTTGCCAACGTTGATACAAAAAAGATATTTTATTGCTAATTATTTTATTACTAATATTAGATCTCTTTTTTTTTGCATTGTAATAGAGAAAGATAATGATGGGCATTCTCTTATTAGAGCTAACAGCAAGTCCTGGAAAATAGAAGTTCTGTGTTATATTGTTTGCCTCCTGAAGATCAGCACTAGTGAAGGCAAGAGAGAAAGAATCAGGTGTCTGGGGGTGTGACAAGTAAAAACCAGGGCATGTCTGCCTTACTGCTTTGCTTTGATGTTGCCTGGCTGGCAGATTGGCACCTCGGGGCCTTGCTGCCCTCCGTGCGTAACAGAGCCTTGTGGCTTTACCTTCCTCCGATGGGCACCCAGCCAGTGCAGAGCAAGCCCTTGCATCAGGGCATCCCCAGTGGCTCATTCCGCAGCCCATGGCTGCACGTGGAGCACACTGAGCACAGCTGTGGATCCCAGCCTTGGCTCATTCGCTGCCTTGTGCTGGTGGGTAATACACTTCCTTCAGTAATTATGAAGAAAAAAAAAAAATCCAAACAAAAAACCCTCTTGTGTTTCTATGTAACATTTATGTGTAATCATCTTATTGAAAGAAAACCCCTTTTTTTTTTTCTCTGTAATATCAGAATCAATAAATAGGGTTTCTCATTAAAACATAGCAAATGCATAGAAAACAAGGGAGTGACAGCTTTTGGCGAAATGGCATGCTTGCAGAAAAGGAGATGAAGTAATCTGAAATCCACCGCTTCAAATATGTGAGTGCAGTGAATTTCAGCTAACTTAATTCATCCTACTGAGAGAAAAAAACCTCGATGTTTGTGTTAACACAGTTAAGCACTTAGAATTTAATCATGCCAACTGAATAATCAAGCTAAATGGGGAGCTGCTCTCATGATTACATCTATGGCTGCATTTAGGGGCTTCTCTGAAAGCTGGTACTTTGCACAATTGAGCCCTTAAGAGAGAGGTGCTAGAATCAGAAATATCTTCTCTTACTACAGTCCTGAAAGTTTTTGTTAAGTTTTATGTTATGTAGCAGTTTGCATTCTGATGCCATGCAGCTGCTGCTTGGCTTAGTAACTTTTGTCTTTTAGGGAAATTTGTTCTCAGGTTGGAGCTTCACTTGTGCCTCTGGAAAATGGCATATTTGGCATTCTTGCTGGGTAACAAAAAAGGAAAGTGTGTCTTACAAATTAGAATTTCTCTCCTGGAAACAAAGTGGCTTTAAATACTTGACTGAAGACTGCTTCTGCTCTGTAGTAATTCTCATATTCATTTCATTGCTATTTTATGGCCAAAGATGCTGTGGTAGCGCTAAAGTACATGATATTTGCATGTGTGTGATTATTTTTAGCTTCACAGTCTGCTCTTTCCTGTCCTTTACAGAAGTCCTAGCATTCATAAGCAGATATCTTCTGAGGAGCAAGCCTTTTTTTTTCTTTTTTTTTTCTGAAACAGCCTGTGCCCAGCCAGCTTTTGTGTCAGCAGTTTGAATTGTTGGCTCAAGAACTCACATTTGTACCAGCAATTCATTTTGTAGGAAAAGCAGATAAAAATTTGCACTTGCAAATGGAAGCCCATGTTCCAGGAAACAGAGTCCTTGCTGAGCATCTTATAAGATAAGATGTGCCAAGTTCCCAACCTTCTCACTGGAGAGGCTTTTTACCGTGTGGTTCCTGAGGTGCAATCATGACCGAAGCTGCATTCCCATGCAGGGGAGCAAAGAGGTGAAGAAGTGATTATCTTCCTGTATGTTAACATATTACTTGTAGCACCGCTCTGAAGAGTGCTGCAATCGCCTTCCTCCCCACCTCTTTTCCCCTTTAAAATATTGTTGTTCTTTCTTCAAAACCTTTGCAGGCTGGTAGGGACTGAGAAGAGTGATATTTGGATAGGAAGGTTGGGTGGGTTTTTTGTTGTTGTGGGTTTTTTTTTCTTTTGCCTTGGTGAGGAATCTACAGCAAGGAAAGAGCTGGCATAACTCACTTCTCTCATCAAGTGAAGTGGAAGAAGCAACCAGACTCTGCCTCATGTTCTGCAGAGTGCTCTGCTCCTGGGGAGGTCAGTGCTGCGCTGCCTTTACGTTCAGGATGCTTTGCAGGGTGCCAATCTAACTGCACATCCAGGAACGAGGAACGTTACTCCAGATTTTAAAGGCTCTGAGATAAAAATGCTTCAGAAACTCGCAGGCAAATGGAACTGCCATAGGGAATGTTTTTCCCACACCACTATTAAATTTTACAAAACCCTGGGCTATTCTGTTTGGAAGGTAGTATTCGGAGAATATTAGTGTTACATGGCAAATATTTCAAGAGTCATGAAATATCAATGTTAATTCCATGTTCAGCATTAGCTCTGTCCTCCTGGGTGTGTACATTATGATGCTTTAGTTACATGATCATGCAGGGAAAAATCCTATGGCTTTCAGTAATGTAACAGGATTCCTATTCACCTCAGAAAGATGAGTCTTAAAATAATTTTTCAGTGTTTTGATGATGGTTTAACAAGACTCGAGATTCATGCCTGGGGTATATTGCAGCCTTCCTTCTTGCATCCTTGACATTAATTTATTAGCAGAATGTTTTTTGTTTGTTTGTTTTTTAAAAAAAGTATTTATTTTCTGAAGGTGACATGGGTCCATTTCTTACGTCACTCTGGAGAAAACTCTGGAGGAGTTCCATTAGTTGCATACTAATAGGAGTCAGAGGTGACTGAGGTTTTTTGCCTTTTTTTTTTTTTTAAATGTAGGTCTTTCCTCTCCATGTTATGAATTTTAATCATCTTGGATTCAATTCTGAGTAGTTCTGAGTGCCTCTTGGGAGGTGCTTAAGATGTAATCAGGTTGTGGAGTGAACCATGTACAATTTCTTTCTGTCCGTCAGCACAGCATATGTTATGTTCACTTAGAGGGCTGAAGTATTTAACTGTTTAGCCCATTTACCTTTTCATATAGACACTGTTATCTTCCAGACTTGCCATGTAGGAGATGAAGCAGTTAAATATGATGCTAATTTAGCTAGAAGCATAGGTGGCTTCTGTTTGCCAGAAAATGTTTACTATTGCCTGGTAATATGTTTTGTTGAATGCTTTACTCTGTATTTCCCATATAAATTACTTTAATGGAGTCTATTTGGGCATAAAAATAATAGTACGGAGTAGTTTTAAATGATTCAATGCATAAACATCTGAAATTAGAAAAAAGTGTATGCTAGTAGATTGAATATTTGAAAAGCTGAACACAATCTTGTAATTAAAGTTGGCATGGGTATATATTGGCAAAAAGGGGTGCAGATAAAGTAGAACTCTAAAATTTTGTTGATCTCCATTTTGTTACATAACTCTCAAACCTCCAGGGTTTTTCTTTTGGGTTGTGGGTTGGTTTGGGTTTTTGTCACTGTTGGGGTTTTTTTCACTTTTTTTTTTTTCTTAATTTTGGTTTCCATGTGTTGCTGCAAGAGCGTCAGTCCCCTCAAAAGCGTTGTAATGACAAAAAGTCTCAACCAGTAATAATTTCATTTTTCTTATTAAAAAATAATCAAAAGAAACCACAAATAAACCTGAAGAAATGAAACAAAGCTGTGAACTCCATGTGAGATGCTGATTGATGACTGGCTTAACTGCTTTCTTTTGGATCCAAACCAAAGCTACTTTTCCAATGGCTCTAAATTTAGGTATATATAAAGACAGGGACAGTTTCAAGCTCTTTGAGTTCAACTCTTTTTTTCTTTTTCCCTGACACCTCACTAAAATATGGAGAACTGAAAATAAAAGAGAAAAAGATACAGGCTTGATGGAGCAGAAACCCAAGAAGTTGATATTTAACTTAGAGAGGCTCACTGGTACTTCTCAGAAACAACACTTGGAACTTGTAAGGTGCCCTGCATGTAGCTGTTATTTACAATGTATGGGGAAGGAAAGTGTAAGTCCCAACCTGAATTTTTCAGATGGTAAAATCAAGAAAAAAAGGTGCAATGGGTGGACTAAGGGCATGTAGTGTGGTAGAGCTCACAGTCATTGCCTTCCAATTCCATTTTATCTGCCTCTTTGTCATAACTATTTTAAGATAAAAAGGCTTGTTGGATTCAATTTTCAAACATGTACCAAACTACATAAAAGCTAACATTTGCATGATTATTTTCTGGAGTAGTACAGTATAGGTAAAGCACAAAAAAAAAAAAAAAAAATTGAAACTGGTGTATTCAAGAGATTTTACAGGTTTATGCCAAGGCAGGGCAGGGAAAGCAGCAGCAAAGCAGCAAAATAAGAAGTAGTGTGTATTATTGTCAGTAATGCGAGTGTGTTGTTTTTTCTACCCTCATCATTTTGGAGGGAAGGAGGCTGGACAGGGGACGATACTGGTAATTTGTGTTTGGTTTTTGTTTTTCAAAAGTGTTGGTGAATGTGTCAGTAGGGTGACAGGATTATTCCCATATGATATTTATCTGTGGTTTGACCTTATATCAAGCCATACAGATGTAGTCAGAAGTTTGGCTCTTTTTCTGGCTCATAGTCTGACTCTTCCCTATGCGACTGATGACTTTTTGACTGACTTGGATAATAAGTGTCTTTGCTAAAATACTTTAAGTCTGAGAGTAGTGTGGAAGGGCTGGTCACGTCGTCAGAGCAATGTGCGGGAATATCAGCTGCTGAGAAAGAGAGGCAACCTCATCTGTGATGAAAGAGCCAAGGATCTCTGAATAGAAAGACACAAACCTGTTGGCATGGGTCCAGAGGTGGGCCACAAAAATTATCAGGGGGCTGGAATACGTCTCCTATGAAGAAAGACTGAAAGAGGTGTTCAGCCTGGAGAAGGCTCTTGGGAGACCTTACTGTAGCCTTTCAGCACTTAAAGAAGGCCGATAAGAAAGATGGGGACAATCTTTTTAGTAATGCCTGTTGTGACAGGGCAAGGGGTGATGGTTTTAAACTAAACCAGGGGAGATTTAGACTAGAGAGAGGAAGAATTTTTTTACCATGAGATTGGTGAGACCCTGGCCCAGGTTGCCCAGAGAGGTTGTCAGTGCTCCATCTCTGAAAACATTCCAGGTTATGTTAGACAGGTTTCTGAGCAACCTGCTCTGGTTGAAGCTGTGCTTGCTCATTGCAGGGGGCTTGGACTAGATAACCTTTAAAGGTCAATTCCAACCCAAACCATGCTATGATTCTATGAAATTAACCTAAACAATAGCTTCTAATATCTCTAAAAACCACACTACAGCAGTTATACTGATACACTGGGAAGTGGAGAGGAGATGGGATGGAATTACAAAGGCTAAGTGTAGGTAAGACACTAGGCTCCTTCATCTGCAGATAATAGAGCAAAAGGTATGTTGGATGGGATTCCTTGGAGGACTCACCCATGGGGGCCTGTGCTCTCTACCCAGCCTCAACCTGTGTTGTGTCCTATGCAAGATAAATATTCACATCTGCTCTACAGGTATGTTACCACTTGAAAGTAGCTACAGCTCTGCACAGATTTTTTTCTTTTTCTTTTTATCCCCCCAAGTACTTTTGGAAAAAAAAAGAAGAAAACAAACCCAACTTAAGCCAACTCTTGTTCATCTGTCTTTGTGGACACTATGTGGAAAAGATGGCATAAGAACTCAGAGAGAAACTTCCCCTTTGGTATAATTTTTCTCCTTTTCTGTTACTGTTATCTTTGCTTTTAGTAGAATCTTTGAAGCACTGTTGTTTTATATGGTCCGAAAAGGCCATTTATGAAAGTGAAAAACCAAATTTGCTGTATTTCTGATATTTATCCATCTCAGGAACTCTTTGTTGTTCTTTGCTCTGAAAATTGGTAACAGTTGACCTTTGGAGTAAAATGGGACATGCCGTTCCTGTCAATGTTTTTCTATCGCAAATGAAACAGACAAAATAGTCAAGCCTTGCTTACCTGCTTTGTGGATTGAATAGGTCTTGGTGAAGGGATGCTTCAACTGTACAACAGTGACTTGAATTTACCATCTCAGCTTGCGTTACATGGTCACTAGTAACACCCACTTTCCTTCACTGGATAGTCGCTGTGGGCTTTGCGTTATTCCATGCTTTACTCTATTTGGATTATCCCGAATAACTGAGAGCTGACTGACAATCTGAATGTTTCCTACTTAGCATGCAGGGCTAAAGTGTCTCTGGGGAGAATGGTGAGATTAAGGCACAGAGGAAGAATTATCCAAAGGGATAACCTCAAATCTGCTGCTTTTTCCTGGTTGATTTCATTAGCCTGCAGAACTACAGTGTAATTTCCTTTTCCCTCTTTAAGGGAAGTCATCTTCTCACATAGCTGAACGGATACAGAAATGGGTTTTATGCTGGGGATTTCAAGTGATGACAATTTCACATGCTCAAGCACTAAAAGACAATTTGTGTGTAATTTCATTATTAGAAGTGATAATAGAGTTGAGAGACTTATGGTTGGATACTGAACCAGAACATGCAGCTTTTTGATCTTTTAGTATAATATAGAACATTGATCCTTAACATGTGGCATTACAGAAGAGGAAGGTTAGTGAAGGTGATGACAACATCTGTAAATTAAGTAGCCCTCATTGCAGCTTTTTATTCAATGGTACAGCCATGCTATTTATATAATCCTGTAATACCAGTTCTGTATTTCTAGTAGACTAATATGTTCTACCTGCAGTGCTCTGCTGTGAATTTCTTTTGGACATTATTTAAAACTATATTTTATGGGTCTCTGACAACATAGAAAAGCAAGAGTAAAAGCTAATTTTGCATCTATATGTGATGCAAGTCTCCTGCATGCCTGGCTGGTATCAGAAAGTGCCTTCTTATCAGGAGAGCATGAGATTTACAGTTTTTAAGTCAGCCAATCTCATGCTTCTTCAACTGATTTTTATTTTTTTTAGCCGTGTTCTAATATTCCTTCTCCTTTCTGCTGAGCTTGTTTTGAGTCCGCTACTTCATGCTATTGGTTGTCACTCAACATTCAGTTTTATCTCTATCCTCTAGTCTCACTGTTGTGTATTAATGATGTTGGAAATACAGCACTGTAAAACTAGCGCTACCAAGAACTGTGACTATTTGCATTATTTTAGGGCTAAGGAAGTCCAGTCTTGAGCCTAATTCCCAACATACTATGCACAGTGCATGCAAACACAAACCCTGCCATGAGGCAGTGGTCTTGCAAAACAAGAGACAATAGCGGATTAAGAAGCAATGACAATTAGAGAAATATGGAGACATTAGTCAACATCCTGAAAATAGCTTGAGAACAATAGCTCACTATTGTTCTTTATTATGAAAATAGAACATTATTTATTCTGAAAATGAGGATCGTGCACCATTTTTAAACATCATTAACGGATAACAGGGAGTTCTTTCCTGCCTTTATTTTCCAGCTTTTATAGATGACTAGTTAGCTAAAATTCATAAGTGTACACTTGTTTGTTATCTATTTAGTACGAGGCTACTTCTTTCAGACCAGTGAAGATAAAGGATGTTTTCCCATTCCTTTCAGAAATCAAACTTCGTATGCTTTAAAGTTTTACATCTTGCAGCTTGCTGTCATATTACCTTTTCCATGTTGCCTTTTTCTTAGCCTTGTACTGTTAGACATAATTGTCTGTCTATAGACTCATTGGGCATTCATTCCAGGTATTTAGTATTTTCCATGTGTCACAGTCTAAAAGTGCTGCCAGGACTATTGCTGCCTTCTTACAATTCTGCTGATTTTCTTCTTTGCTTCAGACTATTGAGGTTTTTGTGTGAGTGTGGTTAAATATCACACCACACTTTTTATGTTCTTTCTTTTTTTCATTCTTTTTGTTTTTTCCTTTAGTAATCATTTAATAAGGTAGAACCCATGTGAGTACGTCAATTTTTCAGTGCTAACTTCTACCTGGGACAACGCATTCAGAGATCCTGAAAAGATCAGGTGATATACTGGTGATAAGTCCTTGAAAATCTCTGCAGTATAATCTTTTCCTCTCAACACTATGCGTTTCTCCGGCAGAGGTGGCTGAGCTAAGTGCTAATGGTGGAACTGTTGAAAGATGAAAGACTAGGTTGCTCAGTTCTCTCAGAATAACTATTAGCTACCTTACACTATCAGCATCTTCTCTGTCACTTTTGCACTGGAAGAGATACTTACTGTCACGTAAATTAGAGACAAGTAGCTCTTAGAAAAAGCAGTGGAGTTTATGCTGTTAGGAGAATTCTAATTCTGTCCCAACTGTGCAAACCATGGCCGTGATATGAATATCAGCCTACACTGTGAGCAGAAGGCTGAGGAGGTCATAATGTTTAATCTCTCACAAAGTCAAGGCTGTAAGAAGGAGGATGAGCCAGTTTAAAATAGGTTTTCCTCTGTTTACGTGATACTAAAAATATGGTGTCAACATCTAACTATAGATCACTTGACCTCCATCTATAAATGGGAACCATCTTAACCTTCCCAGGCGAAGTGTAAACCTAGCCAATGAAGGAGCTCCACTGACAATAGAAGAATACATCATGGAAAGATGCTGATCACCAAAATCAATAAATAGGCTCGTAATATTATACAATATGTTTAAGTTTAATTCTTCCAGATGTTTTTGGCCCAGCTAAAAGTTACTATCATTAATAATTCCTTCCATATTCATTTACTGGTGCTACAGCCCCATGCTGTTGCAAAAATAAGATTGCTATTTACATGGGTGTAAAGCATTCAGTGCAGTAACAGTACCCTGTAAGTCATAAACACTATAGTGAAGAATAAACAATATTTTATCTTTCAGATAAATAGGAACACCGAGACAAATATAGCTCTTTTACATATAGTAGTTTATGTGCAATTATTCACATAGCAGAAAAATATGCCTTACAGGCTCAGAGTCAGGCTGACTTTTTCAGAATTCTCCCTTGAGAGAAGGAGGTAGTTCTAAACAATTAAGAAGAAGGCAAAAGGTTTTTAATGTGTTGTTTCTTAAGTTGTGCTGTTCATAGAGCAATTGAAGATTTAATCCAGAAACTTGAGATCCATTTTATCAACCCTAGTAGGTCATTTGAGAATATTAATTTTGGAATACAACCATGTGGCCATCGTAAAATTGAATTTTCTAATGTGTTTTATTCTATAGGTAGAATACTGAGGACTGATTGACAAAAGGTAGCAACATGCTTCATATTTTGACAGTGAAAAAATAGTGCCTTGCTTTCGTCATATTGTGCTCTATGAACACTGGAGGCCTCTATTGTGGTGTTTCATATAGGTGAATATTGTATAAGTTGAGAAGAGGTAAGGGTGGTCTGACATAATCTTCTAACTACATCACAGGGAATTCTTTGTCCCTCTCTGAGCAGAAAGAAATAAATTTAATGTCATTTTCCAGGTGATATAAGGAGATTTTGCTACATGAATTCCACAAAATGTTACCATCGTCATACTGTCCCATTTAGTTTTCCTGGTTTTGTAAATCATGAGAAATTACCTTGAGGACTATAGAGACAGGCAATTTTGTGGCTGTGGAGTGCGTGTGAAAAGAATTGAGTCCACACGGTTATTTTCCCTTTGAAATACTTCCAAAATGTGGAAAATCTAGTACTTGTATACATGTGTAAGGGTGATAAGCTGCTTAAATATTTCATACTGAGGTGCCAAATTGTAACCCTGCTGCCTAGGCAATCAAGCAATTCATTTTCCTCACAAGGTAGGCAGGTGCTGTATTAGGGAAAGTTTAGCTTGTTATTCCACAACGATGAAAAGTTTTCAGACATGGGAAAAGCAGATGGTCATTTCTTAAGTTTCCATAATCACAGTATAAATGCAATGCCATAAATTAGCAAAATGCCTAGTATGCCTTTCTTACACAATTTACACACATTATAGGGGCAGAGTAGGGATTTGGGAGAGTACTTGGCATACTTTTCCGTTTCCTTTTTAACTTGCGGAGCTATAATGCCTCATAGTGTTTACATTAAAAACCATTAAACAGTTCCTCTTGCTCCTGGATATTCATAATCTTCATGCTTATGTAGACTACAGTCCTCCCCACCCATCTTTTACCCTTTACCACTTAACTGTTGCTTAGCCAAGCCATGTGCATTTCACACTTTTAAAAAGCTTTCCACATTAGTCAACACTGCAGTTCTGTGTTCATCTTTACTGCTCTTTTATTCATTCCCTCTACTTTTTCAGGAAGACCTGACAATAAAAAGCCATGAACAAAACCACTCTATTATACCTTAAACCAAACAGGATATAAGCCAAGTGCAAGTGTTACTTCTTGTTTCATTGTATGGTTCAACTTGCACAGTTCATATTTGTTTCTTTCTTTGCAAGCTCACGTCCACTAGTACTCTGAGGATCTTAAAGTCTTATTGCTTTCCTCTTTTATTCTTCCTGCTGAATCAAGTGTACTCCCAAGTGCATATCAATCCCTCTTGAAAACTTGGGAGAGCAAAGGAAATATTAGTTGTTTAAAATGTCATTTGAATTTATCTGTTTCACTGATAAACTGCATGAAGCCAAGTTGAAGCAGGTTTTATAGAAGAACCCATCAGGAACTGGAGTGGTAGCAGTGATGGAGCGTATAGATAAATGTGTCCATATATGTATACATGTAGGAAACAATGGTGGTACCTCTTACTTTGAGGAATAACTCCCACTTCTCCTTCTACCTGTAGAGGTTCCAAGAATTACTGTCTCAAGACAGAGTGTAGATAAGCAAAAAAGCAACATGCAGATGTGGAAGAGTCCAAGCAAGTCTGAGCTCTCAACGGATGGAAGGATGCAAATAAGTGTAGCTATCTGGGCAGCAACTGAACCATGTCCAGGCTGTTTCCAAGTTAAGAGCTGAATATTAAAACAATTAATGCTCTGGTCTATCACTGAGGAAGGCAGCTGACATTTTATGAAGTAAATTTGTGCTCGGAGTTAAGGGTATGAAATAAGGACAGTCATGGGTTTTCTGGGTCTCTTAGAAGTTCAGCTGAAACCTCTCCTTCTAGACTGGAGTTTTGACACTCATCATCTCTTGTAACTATATTTCCTTCAATCTGTTTTCAGGCTATGTGAGAATTTTTTCCTGCAGACTAATTTCAATGTCCTGTCAAAATTAGATTTTGTTCCACACTATGTAAACTACAGGATCTCATTCAACAATTTCCCTTCATCTATTGCTTTAGTTAGTAGAGCTGGGTAGAAGCTGATGCTCAATTCTGCTAGTCTGATGGCAAAATCGTCTTTCCAGAATGCTTTTTTTCCCCAATTTTACTTCTAGTATCACATGATATCAATGACTGCTTTTCACATGAGATGATACAAAGGGCCCAGGTGCTTTGTCTTGCAAATACCCACCAAGTAGGCAGTGAGGCCATGAGGATGACAGAAAGATTAAGATGTGCACCTTGATGCCAGATATTTCTGATACCTTTAGAGATATAAGCATCTGTATCTGCAGACTGCACTAAAACTTCAAGATATTTACCTTTGCTTCTGAAACAATTTTATCTCTGTGGCCCACCTTCCAGTTCTGACCATTTCTTGTGCACTTTGTACTATGCTTAAACTGCAAATATAAATATGGAACAGAGTTTGGGGCTGTAGCAGGATGCCTTCAAGATATTTACCTTTGCTTCTGAAACAATTTTATCTCTGTGGCCCACCTTCCAGTTCTGACCATTTCCTGTGCACTTTGTACTATGCTTAAACTGCAAATATAAATATGGAACAGAGTTTGGGGCTGTAGCAGGATGACCTAACAGGTTGTGGATCAGATTCAACTCGCTGGAAAATTACTTTGTAAGGTAATTAGCAAGACACAGGGAAAGCATGCTGCAGCTTAGCCATCAAGGTCAGAAGAGTTAAGTTTATTACAGTGAACAGTGATCAGCAATATCGCATTTTTTCCTGGACTCAAACACTCTTGCACCTGCAAATAGCCTTTACTGAGAACAGAACTCTAACAGAACCGAGTGCCATTGTAGACAGTAACGGGGTGAAACCAGAATTTTTTTCTTGTGATTACTTGGATCTGTTGGAAATATAAATACGACTAATGATGAACATTATATTGAATGCCTTCCTAATCTATTCTCCAAATCAAAGCACAGTTTTGGTTTTGTTGGTGGCAACAGAAGAAATGCAATAAAATAAGATAGATTTTCCTAAGCCTTAAAACATAAGATACTATCTAATAATGTTTGGTAGAGGATAACATTGTTTTATGGATGATGTTTTGGAAGGCAAAATAAGAGTTGGTCTGTTCTTCAAACTCCTGAAGTTGTGGGTCTCATTAATCAATAGATCCTTCATGATGTTTTCCTGTAAGGTTAGGCTTGAGGAAAACATTCAATACTGTTAATTTTTACAGCTCAACTGAAGATTTAAATGCCTTCAGGGAGGAGTGTGGGACCGTCAGAAGAAGCAGCAGGTTGCCGAATGGAAAAGGCAGCTCAGGGCCACGAGTCTTCAGGGTGGCTGAGAAACCCTGGCGTCTTTGCTAAGTATAATAGGACAGTCTAATATGTCTCTGATTGTTTACAGAGCAGCAGAAAATTTGCTTTTAAAAATGACTGTATAAAATTATACTTCATTACTCAGTAAATGAATTCTACGTGTGAGTCACACCTGCCTGTTCTGGTGATAATTTTTTTTGACTTGTTATTGCTATTAGTCCTGCTGAGCTAACAAAGCTGAGAGACAGCAAACTGCATTCTATTATTTCTTGAGTGTCATCCACAGACGCGTTTGTTATGTTCCACTGACTTACACCTGCACAACTCAGTTGTAAGCTATGGGACCATACATTTTTACAATGAGAACAGAATCTGAAGATAGCTGGGATTTTACTTACTTATGTAAACAGAGGCATAATTTGTCGCCTGGAAAGAAAGAGCTTGTCTTTACAAGACTCAGCCAAGGCTGCAATAGGAACAGCTTACACATGACTTGTCCACTAAGTCTATTTGAAATGCAAGTCACAGAAAGGCACTGCTAGTTTTGTACTACCACTTTTCAGCATGCAGCACATTAATAGAAAGCCTGTTTACTGCCTTAATGCCTTTTTTATGATCAAATTGGTTTACTTGGTTAATTCAGTTTGTTCTTTGCCAGTTAACATTGAATGCACTGGATATGTAATTGAATAACTACTATCCTCCCACTTGTACTGCTATTTTTGTGTATATATGGACACCACAAAATTACTCTTTTAATGAACTACTATGCTTTCTCTTTGATAAAAATTGGAGAATGTAATAGTTCATTCTGGTTCTTTTATTCTCTTACATAGCCATTGGGTTTGCCTTTCAGTCTTCCACCTGTTTTAAAAGTAGCTGCAGAGCAGACCAAATGTAATTTCTTATCTTGTGCTGTCATGAGCACTGAACACCAGTGTTTGATCACTTCTGTGAACAACATGCTCATCTATTCTTCACTAAAAACAAATGAAAGTAATCCCCGGACAATCTTTTTGCCTTCTCATATATTTTAGTGAGCAAATGCGAATAGAGATTAATGGAGAAAACAAAAGAGGAAGAAGCAATAAAAAGGATGCATGTAGGAAAAAAATAAGCCAATACTAGCCAACCACAAACCAGAAGAGCAGAGGATCTGTGGGATCATTAGGAGGACAAATGATTCACCAGTTAGGAATGTGAGGAACTAAGCACGGTTGAAGAAACACAACGACCTTTGAAGATTTATATAAACTAGAGACAGGTGGGGAATATAAATTCCAGCTGTGAGCTAAAGTGAGATTATTAAGTGGAATCTTCTGTTCACTTGAGAAAGTTTGATTTTAAAGACATTTGAAATTTATGCATCCTTGATCTTCATCAGTTTGATCTGCTTGTGATTTTCTTTGCAGAATCTTTTGTGTTATTTTCACAAGCTAGATTTCACCTATTCAAGAGTAATATAACGTTTTACTAAACTGCCATTGTATTAGATGACAATTTCCACATTTTTGAGAGGAAAAAGTACAGAAAAATAACAGTAAGTAACAGACTTCTGCTTCATGTGCAGTTACTACTTGGAAAATACTGAATTTAAAATAACATTGTCCTTTTAAATTATATGAAATTTTTGGCAGTATCTATTGATGTACAGGGCTCAGAACTTTATGAATGGGGATTTAATTAATTATTTGCTTTCCCTTCAAAGTATAGGAGCAGATCCTCAATGAATGGAAATTTGTCTCTCCTTCCAGTGCACAGAGCTCTGCTGATTTACACTATGCTGTATAAAACTTCCCTAAGGGGGGATATTTAGCACAGTTTGTTAAATTAAGTGATTGTTTTAATGGACCACACAGAAGGTGTGAGACCAAAGTGAAAATGCCTTGAGTGTAAAGTTCTGAACATTACAACTGGTGACAGAAGGCCTATCAATGAGACAGTAATCCTATAAAAATAAAGAAAGATCAGATTGCTTGTCAATTTAGAATTGCTTTAATATGGATACATGTAAGGGGATAGCAAAGGAGCTGGAAACTTTCCATCTGCTTTGTATACAAAGTGATTAGATTGTGATCACTTAGTCCAAGAGGATAGAAATGATGCACAATTCTGCCAGGATGAGACATGCAAATTGGATCAATTAAGCTTTGAGAGTGCTCAGACAATCTGGTAGAGAAGTTTACATGCTGTGTCAAGTGAAACTTAGCAAAGATCAGTCTTGAATGCTAGGGGCAAGTATTATAGTGATTTAAACTCTAATCTCCAGGAGTAATTCATTGTTTTTGGATTAGGTTATAAAACCTATCAGATACTATAATAAAAGATCCCTTTAGGAGATGTTTGATGCTATAAACAAGAAGTATGACAGACAAATTAGTAACAGTCATCTGAGTTGAAACATTTGAGGAAGATGAGAGTAAATTCAGATGACTGATCTTGTTTGCAGTTAATGGAATACACAATGCTAATAACTCCTCTACCTTCATGTTGACTATAATGCTTCACAAGCAGGGAGTGTTCTCACAAGGAACTCACCATGTGCTTTATTTTTATTGAACCAGAGCTCACTTAGAAGGGGAACAATGTGGAAATTATCATTAGATAAGAGTGCTTTAATTTCATCAGGGACCACCTAAGAGTTTGAGTTATCTACTCTACGCCATGTCTTTTATAGTAGCAAAAGGACATGTTGTTTCAGATAATCAGAGGGGTCTTCATGTAAATTGGAAGTTCTCAATATAAGTGAAGTACTGGAACCTTCAAAAATGAGTTTCTGAAGGAAGACTTTGAACATTTCTGGTAGAATCCAGATGGCTTTCAGAATTAGAAACAGGTCTGCACACTTTGAATTTTAATGTGGATTCAACAAGTATACATGACCAACATAAAATAACACCTGTCATTTCAGTATTTTTGCATAATTTGTTTATCAATGGCACATAAATTGTCTTGCCGGTATTAATGGCAGTGAGTGAGAAACACAGCAAGAATATGTTCTGGTGAAAACACAAAGAGCGGATTAAGAAATCCTAGGTTGACATCAGCATTGTACATGGCAAAACTCTATGGGCTTCTTTTGAAAAACCATGAGTGAATTTAAATTTAAATCAATAAATATCTTCTCTCATAATTTGAAATGTCAAAGTATGATTTAAGGGAACAAGGTGTAATGGCTGCATAGGAATTAGATGAGATTGTCTTTATTAAACATTCATTGTACTCACCAAAATAGGAAAAGGCACCAGGAGAGCACTGTCCAGCTGTTAAAATCCTTCTAAGCTGGAAGGCTTTAAAATTAACCTTGTATTGTTCATGTTAGGGCCATTTCTTATGGTTTTGAAATACTAATGCATTATCCTCCCCCACAAATGTTTTCTGAAAACCAGCAAAAAACATTGGCATTAAAAGCATTTCTTTCCCAGCCCTTAATCCTATGGAGTAAAAGTGCCTATCAAAATCTGAATTACTATCTTGCGATCAGCCTGGCAAATATCTGAAAGCCCTGGCAGACCTGCAAATTTGAATGGTTAAAGAAAAAAGTTAAGAATAAATCAAACCTTTTAAAGCACTTATTCACAAAGGATCACTTTAAATGATCTGCAGAGTTTAAGGCAGACTTTCAAATGTCCGTATTTACTGTGCATACCCTGCTTCAGCTTGTTCTGAATACTGAACAGCTACAGTGTGAATTTATGTAATAGAATCATTTAAGCTTTCAATTCTGCTTCTTACAATTAGTCTATGTGATGCATATTGATGTTCATTAAAGCACCCTTTCTTTGCACAGGGATTAAGGCTTTATTCCAGAAAGGCGCTTAGGCATATGCTTAGTACCAACTTTCATGAGTGTTAAGCAAGTCCTGGCATGCTGTATGTGGATGAGGATGGTTTTCTAACTTAGAAAATTCTAAAACAGAGATGTAATTTTCTGTAGCACAGGGTTAAATTTCCCTACTCTTTGAAGTAAATTGTGAACAATGGGCTGTTAATTAACTAGCCAGTGTATTTGGATGGGTGGATGTGTATTTCTAAAACACTTTTGGGTAAAAAATCAATGTGATAAACCATCTTCAGTGAGATACATAAGAGTATGGGAAAACAAAACAAAAAAACAAACAAACAAACAAAAAATTGTCCTGTATCCTGCCAAAAAACCAACTTTTTGTCATTCAGTGTTTTACCTTTACTGAAATGTAGTGTTAGTAACTGGTTATAGTCGTTAACAGAAAGCACTACAGAAATGTTAGGGTGTTTAATCGAGCCAGACTGAAAAAGCAATTCTAAACAAAATGTAAACATGCTGACAACAGTAACTTGTGTTTTAAGGTAATAAATTAACCAAGTGATTCTTCTGGGTTTTTTTTTTAAGTGAACCCATTTTAAGACACAAGACACGTGTCTACAGAAAGATATCTAATACTGCACTTCATTTGGTCGTGCATTGATTTTTCATGTTATATTTTCATCCTAGCAATGAAACTGTAATGCTTTGCTGTAGATTTTCATTACTGCCCTTTTCATATGAAATAATATATTCATATGAAAATGTTTTAGTGAAATTTTGCATTCAAAATTCTCTGTTCTTGCTTTATTTCCTTGACCCACTGTTGGCTCTGAGCAGTTATGACTCTCTCCCCAACATACCTTCCCATGGACAAATTCGTGACATGAGTATTGTTTCAAATTCTTAATTTTGCACTTTAAATGTAGGAGTAGTCCCATTGATCCTAGTGGGAGTACTTATGGCATTAGATTTGTGGAAATACTTTGGAGATACCTGGGTGGTAGCCTGATCATTTTATTTCATACAACTAATATGATTATATGACAGATTTTTGGTTTCAAGTTGACTACAAATTTTTCAGGAAAGTCAGTGCTAAGTATTGCATTTATCCAAACATAGAAAACTTTGTAAAGAAAGACAATAGGAATGTAATTTGAAGAAGCAAAACACAATAACGTTGATACTCTGACACATATATTACCATTTACTTAAGTTAAAAATAGAGACGTACAACAACATGTTAATTCAGGGAATTATAGGTTAGTGTGGCTGTGGATCCAGTTAATTACATTTTTTCTGTACTGTAAATCTTTCATTATTCAAATGATCAGATCGTGCTCTCTTCTGTAGTCCAGTACTTTGTAAGCTTCTACAGACACAGTCACAGTAATTACTTCAACAGCTTTACAGTTTCACATATTACAGTTGTCTGCTACTCTGACAGTGTTTCTGCACTTCCCACTAACATGCAAGGTAAGATTATAAGTGGATTTTTAGTAGCATTAAACTTTCAAAAGCAAATGAAATTTGAGGAATTGAAACAACATAAGCCCAAACCAAAAACATCAGAAAGAAGTTCTACACCCTCAGGGTATCTATTCCTTGGTACTAATGTTCTTTGGAAGCAGGTTCCTATGAGAAAAATCATTATCAGTGAAGCAATGCTGCAAGCTATTTTGGATAGTTGAAGCAGAAACAGGATAATCACTCTAAAGTATAGATCAGTAGTTTGACAAAGAAGAGGCAATATGTGAGGTATAATTTCCACTCAAAGAAAAAGACATTCAGTATAAGTGCATATCTCAGAAAATACTTTAATACCAAGTGAATTTTTGTTTGTAAATTCAGCATTATTGATACGGTAGTCAAACAAGAAATGTGTATGTTTATTTTTCCCACTCAGTGCTATTACAGATAATTCTTTAGATTACAGAGTTAGATATGAAAAAATAGAACCTCTAATATGCTCTCATTTTCCATGGCTGAAATCCTAGGCCTGAATTATGATAGCTAAGTAGAAAAAGCAATATGGGACAAACAACTTTCCAATCAACATATTTATATTCTTCTTATTTCTACTTTCAAAAACACACAAAAAGTGAAAGCATTCATTTTGCATTATTGTAGGTATATAAATTCTTCTGTTTTCTTTCTTGTTTCATCTATCCCCTTTCCCTCTTTCCCTTGTCATAAGGCAAAGTGTATTCATGCATTCTCTTGCCATAAAAATGAACAAAAAAATAACTAAGAAAGACTTTAAAACCATAAATAATGAATAAAAGGATTAGTATATTTTTTACAATGTATGGTGGTAGAAGAACAGAAAATATATCATCGTAACTATATATGTATTTATGCATATATACATATATGTATTTCATTCAAGAAAAATATATGTTCAAGAAACACTTCTATGCCATGTGTGTTGATATTGTACAAGCAGAGGTTGTTTCTTGTGTAGTAGGGAAGTAATTTGAGGAGTGAAGTTTCTTGAAGGCCTTGTTTCTGTAAGCTCCTAGATATGCATAAACTTTTTAAGCCCATGGGCACCTGCTAGCTCAGAGATTTTCTCTATTAAGTACACTAGGGTCTTTGGTGTTTATTTTCTATGCTGCCAGTTTTAAGCCTGATCACTTCCATAGAAGCTATATGTGGGAAATGCAGGGAGGGAACATCCTCACACAGTTTTATTACTCTGCTGAAGTAGAGAGTAGTGACTTTAAGAGAATTTTGTCTCACCACTTCAGTGGTTTTTGGCAACAAAATAAATCAAATCACTGGACCAGAAAATACATTGGTTCCGTACATAACAGCAAGTAGTATGGTGCATTATGAACAGATATGGATCATGTGAAAATACTGTTGGTATGTATGGAAGAGAACTTTGTCCCTTTTCTGGAGAATAAGTAAATGCAGGGGCCCAAATCCAGCTGGTAAAAATAAAGATTCAGGAATTTGTAAATAGAATTTCAGCCCAGTGTTATTTTCACATGATTAACTCTTGTATAAATGAGATTTGAGTCATTGGTTTCTTTAATCAAAAATTAAATCAGTTTAGGTAAAACCAGAAGCAGTTTTTATGTGGAAAGTCAGACAGCAAATCCACTACTATGTGGCTTGATTTGTCAGTGTTGCAGTTTTGTTGCTGAAATACTCAGAATTAGTACTCCAAGGAATAAATACTGATGGGCTGAGAATGGCTTGGGAAAATACAAAAACCCCCAAAGCTGAACATTGAACAGGTCCGTAAGGGTTCCAATGTGCATCTTGTTTACAAACAGTCTGATCTCTTTCCCCATTCTAAAGTCTGGCAAGATAATTTCTGAAAAGCTTGAAGAGTGTATGTGAGGGGAAAGCAGGTCTCTTTTTTCCCTCCCTATTCTGTACATGTTATGTTGCCTGTAGGCTCTTGGTGGTGCTGCAATACAGTATTGCTGTCCCCCCACCCCCCCAATAAATAGTATGCAATTAGTACATGATGATGCACAGTATACAGATGGCTTTTACCTCCCAAAGCTGCCAAACTGTCTTTTTAAGAGTGTGAATGACAAACAGTCATTTTGGAGAGTGACATGTCATGATGATGGCCCATTAAAACTCCTCAAGAATACTCAGCCGGCTACATATGCCCACTCAGCTCCATCTACAGCAGCTGCTGCTGCTGAGTTCCTCCTGTAGCTGCACTCATCTTAATGGGCTGGCTGCACAATTTCCTGTCGCCACAGGGCGTTTTCTGTTCTTATTAAAACTGGGGGGGAGGAGGCACAGATTTGTTGAGTGCAGCATCTGCAGAGATCGGGAAAGAAGAGGACAGAGAAAGGAAATATGTGTGTGCGTGTGTATGTGTATATGTGTATACCTACATACACTTAAATGTACACATACATCATATACATATGTATATGTATAGTGATTTACAATCACTATATCCCTGTCTATATAAAGAGCTAAATTGTGTAAGTATACAGAGAAAGAGAACACTATAGATAAACTGAGTATTATTAAGAGAAAAAATGTCATAAAAATATGACATGGTTGCTCTTATCACATCCAGTTTTCAGTATTTCCTATTAATTATTCAACTCACTAGCCTTTAGATGACAGTATCTCTTATTCCTAGAGGAACCGTTCATCTGAACTTTGTCTTCCACTTGGAAGCCTTGAGGGTTTACTTGGGTATTGAGTGGAATGTCATGAAGTGTAAGTTTTAGAATTTTGGGACTCATATTTTGCATTTTGTCTGAACAATAACCATCAAGGAACTAAAGAAGTTTCACTACTCTCTTTCCCATTCCACCCCCGTTCTTCAAAAGGTTGGCAAAATTAAATATTCACTTTACTTCATGTGGCTGAGGTGATAAGGTTATTATCCTCCTGGAGCACTAATCAGTCACTTGAGAGTATAAGGGCTATATATTTTTCACTAGATTCTTCCACCAACATTTCTGAACCTTTTACTGGGGAAACCACACAGGGGAAGGTGGGGATAGTAAAGCCCCACTGCTTATTCCAAGTTTAATCATGGGAGAGAATAAGTCTGAGTAAAATTCTTACTATTTTAATTTCTTAGGCACAGAAACATGCATTCTGTAGCAACAAATGAAGTTCAGAAACTACTTTAATAAGGAAAATAAGGATTATTTTTTATAAAGAATGATGCCTAGAACAAGCTAACATGTTACCGTCCCTGCCTATCAGTCATGTTTCTTGTGTTTGCTTCCCTGTTTCCAGCACTTCACTGATAATTTAAATTTCACCCTCTATTTCCCCCCACCCCCTCCTTTCCAGAGTGAAGTGCTGGGGCCTGATTTATAGGCCCCAAGTCGGAGCTGACCTGTGAATGAGTCACAACCTAGCAGAAAGTTTTGGTTTTCCTATAGGCTTCATGTTGCAGAGGCAGAACCTGGCCCACCTGTGCCTGTGTGGCTCTGCCCTCACCCAGGTGGTCATGGTTGGGGTGGTGGGTGAGGCCAGGGCTACTTTAACTGGGAGCTGAAGAGTTTCCTGTTGGGGCTGGTTGCATCTTGCTGAGCTCTTGGTGGTGTTCTTCCATGTGAAGGGCCCCTGAGGGAGCCATTTCTGTTTATTGTCTCCAATGGGTGATGCTGGCACCACAGTGGGCAGTGAAGGAGCTGGGCCCACAGGAATTTATGGCAGGACAGTTTGAAAGAAGACTTCTGAGAGGATTTGGTGAGTTCAGTGTTGTCCTGTGTGATCAGGCAACAGATGGTAGCATAAAATGGTGACGGCTGAACCAGTACAACACAGAGTAGAGGGGTTTTTGTGTGGAGTAGTAGTAATGCACACTCTCAGTAAAATGAAAACCTTCTCAGATTCAGGTTATCAGCTTTCTTAATTCCTGTTGCATTAACAATGTGGAAAGAAGAGGCTGGTAAAATTACACAAGTTTACTCTAAGATACTGTTCTTGCCTAACACTGATCAGTCACTGAAGATCAGCTCCAGTTACTACTTAGCTTTTTCTTTCATTTGTACTTTTTACATTTCTTGCTATTTTCTCCTGTTTCAACTTGCCATCCTTCCTTTTGCCTGTCTCCTTCTGTGTTCCTCATGCCCCATGTGCTCTGCCTCATCACATTTGTTTGAGGTGTTTTTTCAGTCTGTTTCTCATTCCAATTCTCTACTGGTCCTTCAGACCTGTCCATGTTCTTATCCAATTTGTTTTTCTAGTTTGTAGATTTTTTATTTTGCCTGGTTTGTTTGTTTTTTTTTTAAAAAACCTCTGTTTCCTCTCTTCTCTCTTTACTATCTATTGCTTTCTTAATTATGCACCTGCATGAATACCTTGATTGTAGATGGAGCTTTGTTCTCACTGGCTTTATATACTTTGTTGGACATGAAGATCTCAGAGGTCAAAATGCACCGAATTATGCATAATTTGCCTGCAGGAGAACTTTTAAGGACAAGGTGTGGCATGACACAGCTGGTACTCCTAAAGGGATGTGCCTTGGTTTTACCTTGAATCTGAAATGTGCTTATGTGATAGGTAACATCTCATTATTTCATTGTCTTTGTGGTGAACCTGGGTAGATATATTGGCTTGTGGTCATTCATAGGACTCTAATATTACCTACAGCAAGACAAAAGAGGATTTAGATATAGTTTGTGTTCAGGTGTCTTATAAGGACAGTGCTGGATGTTAAGAGACCTCAGGAACATCTTAGACCTTGGTTGTCTCAGCAGCTCTTAGGTCTTTGGTTAGCTCTGAGCACTCTAGTTGCAATTTTGAGGGTTTTAGATCAAGATAGAACAGAGTTTTTTTCTAGGCTGACTACATTTTGAGCAAGCCTGTCACCAGCTGCTTGTGTTAGATAAATATAATGTGACCATACCGTGGTCTACAGCCTGGGACCTTGTTGTATTCCCACATGACTACCTCTGCACTTGCTTGACAAGGAGAAGGTCTGGAGGCAACAAAACTGTGCATGAAATTGCTAGTAAGTCAAAGTGGCGAATTGTGCCACAGTGCACAATTGTCTGTGCTGGTTCCTTGCTACACTGACAATATTGCTGAGATGAGGAAACTCTAGCAGCATTACAAGAATATTCATTCTTTTCAAATTCTAATTAAAAATGTAGGGGTTTAGGTACAGCCATTTATATTGACTTGATCTCTTGCCCTCTGCATTATCTGTTATGCTGAAAGCCCAAAGCATAGACCAGCATATTTCTTTCTGAGCTCAGGCTTGTACTATAGCTTTACATATATTAATAAAACCAAAAGCAAACAAAAGCCCTCAAGGAGGCCCTTTATCACTTTCTCAATGTTTCTTGGCAAAAAAAAAAAAAAAAGAAAGACTTTTTTATAAGAAAATCATTACCTCCTGAATAATACCTTCACTAGTGCCTGAGTGTGAAGTCAATTATATGAATCACCAGCCTTTGCTGACATCAATAAAATGTTGAGAAATCTGTTTCTGTCTCACATGACTTCTGTAATGAGATAGAAAAGGAAATTTAAAAAGGTGTCTTAAGCTGTTGATATTGAAATGCGCTTGCAGTTTACAAGAGTGAGAGTTTCATAGCTCCCTCTGAAGACAGCAATTTTATTAGTAACTAATGTATTTGTGAGGCCCTTAAACACTGCAGAAATGTGGTATGTGTGCATATTGGATTTTACTTAAATGTTAACTCCATTGTCTATGTTGCATTTTAAATATTAGTTACTGAAGTTGTTCCAAATCAGCAAAATTGAACCCTTGGTTATCCTGACAGTTTACAAATAGTGTTATTTAAAAAAAAAAAAACAAAACAACAAACAAAAAAAACCCTGAATATCTAGTAGTTTGAGTCACCACAATTCAAAACACTTACTACCAGTGATAATCTGAGGGGAAAAAGGGATTTCAAAACCTTCTAGATGCAACCACAGTAAATACTGAATCGAAGAACAGAAGTTTTAAGAACCTGGCTGTTGTGATGAGCAGGATTTAATAGAAATAGCCAAAGGAAGTCTTTGTTTGAAATCACCTACCCTCTTTCACGTTCTAACAATTACATGTTTAGTCTGTATGCGTGCAACAAGTTTTCTTTTAAAGTCTTCCCAGAAAGCAGAGGGGGGTATGTTGTGTATGAAGGCAAGAGTGTCTTCCTCCTACAATCGATTATCAATTGTTTTTTTGATAGAAAGTTATGGACAAGAAGATTGCTTCTGGCTTAGATTCTTCCTTCGGTCCTTTTTTTGCTTCCTAGTCCCCCCTTGCTTTTAGGGAGAAGGCAGAAATAAAACTCCAGTTGCATCAGTTCCATATAACTAAGAACTCTGGATGCCTGCCCAGTCATGAGGAGACACTTTTTATTCCTCTCCTCCCGTTCTAGTGACTCTCACAGCAAGAAAGGAAAGGCTGCAGGCAAGGTAGCTCCTTCTTTAGAAAACTTTTCAATTGTTCTGCAAATGAGTGCACATTTCTCATGGTCTCAGGGAGCTATGGAGTTAGGTTGTTTTGAAGCATCTCATGTTTGCTTTGTCCCTTTCCCACCACAAAGGGTTATCTCTGAGATCCTGCTGGTGCTGAAAACCTGGCAGCTCCTCATGATCTCACTGTGCTTTTCTTCTTCACCCAAAATCTGTAAACTCTGCAATAAAGCATTAGCCATGCTGCCACGGAGAGGAACAACTGCAAAGATAGATCTTTGAGGAAGAAAAAATTGAGAATAGAGGCGTATGAATATTGCACCTACTTTAAAGGAGCCTGAACAGAAAATCAGAGAAATAGCAAAACCCTCATTCAGACCACAAACAGATCGGTGGTGGCCGGAGAAATTGTTTTTAAGGAAATGCAGTATTGCTGCTTACTGATAAAAATAAATGTTCTTCTCTATTGCAAATACTGCATTAGCATAATTTAATGGTGATGCAAAATGACATAATCTTTGGTTATACAGATCTGCACCTACAAAGAAACAAAATCCACAAACTACTGAGTATTAATGATATTTAATAAAACGTATTATTTAGGTTTCCCTAAAACAGTCATCATCCTAAAGGTCCACATAGACATAAATGCACAAGGTGATACCCTTTAGTAAGCTATATTGTTGCAGGGCCAAAAATGTGTGTGTGGACAAAACCACATTAATTAAAGGAGTTAGGGTAATAGTGCCTTTACTACCGAGGGAAGCTAACTGCTTTCTTCTCTCACACATCTGAACAAGCATTTTCTAAAACTAAGAGGTGTTTTAGGAGCCAGGACTAAGGACACAAGTGCCCTCTTTTTAGGTTGAGTTCAGAGACAGTAAAGAGCACTCAGTAAATTATTTCTAAAAAAAAAAAAAAAAAATATATATATATATATATACTTTTTGTACACAGTTGTCCTCTTTCTCCCACAAGGCTTGTGTGGCTTTCATTACCAGATTTCTTCACTCTCTGCTAACTTTCCTAGAGTATCAAAGTTATCCTCCTGCTAAAAATTCATCACCAGTCTGCAGAAGCTTGCTGCTTCCCTTTTCTGTTTGCATGGACCCTTTGTTGTACATGGTATAACACCAGGAATACCCATCTTAAAATCTTCAGGTTAAATGTATGTAGAATGTAGCGACGAAGCAATAGGATCAGCATATAACTGGATCATGAATCTGATACTGGAAATAAGGTTACTTAAAATCTGAGGCAAACTGGAGAGTCATTGTCATGGATATTGTGTGGACGTGGTAATGGTGGAAATGAATTGGAATATAAAACCACCTTTCCCTATAGCATTCCTCTTTCAGAAAACAGAGGGAGGAATTTTACTTGCAATATTTATTGTAAACTAATTCTGAAAGAAAATTTGTCTGAGGTAGTCCAGAATGGGATTGGATGAGATTTATGCCTTCCTGTAAAGTATAACTGTCCCAAGGACTAAAACAATTCTAATTATTGCCAAAGTAGTCACAAGAACAAATACAAATCTCAGGTCTCACTCTTAAATGTACTTCTTAAAAAAAAGGGGGATAAATCAAACAAAAAAAACCCCAAATAAATCAAAACAAAACCCCCAAATGTCCAAAGTGTTTTCTGAAGACAGCATTATAAGAAAAATATCACTTCTTACCTCCTAGGAGGTTAAACCAAGTAGCTGGTACTACAGGTAGTTTGAAGTCCCATTTCGGTAGTAATAGAGCTGTAAAAATGGTACAGGACTTCTGCAGGCAAAAATTTTTTCTTAGCTGCAAATCACTGATGTCTTTTTATTAATGATTTGAAAATCACTGTTTCTAAGCATTATATTGGGTGGAGCTGGAGTATAGGTGATCTGGAAACTGCACCAAACACATATCTGGATTCTGTCAGCCTGGCCTATTTTTGCATTGTTCTGTTCTATTGTGCTTTTAAGTTATCTCAGACTGACACTAAAATACACATGAAAATGTTGAAAAAGACATCTTTAGAGTGCTTTACAAAGAAGTGATTGCACTATAGTGCCAAAGATAAACTAAATCTTGAGCTATATCACCTTCCTTGCGTTAAGTAGTTAGAGAATGGCATTTTACTAACTTAAGCATGGGCCAGCATTGTTTTTAAAGGCTTAGTAGAATACAGTTTTAATAAAAGATACAAAAAACATTTGATCTCCCAGAGACTCAACCTTGGAGTAACAAAGGGCATTGCTAATCACTTTATTAATCCATGTGGTAGCAGTTTTCTACCAAGGTATTGTTCCAAAAAGTGGCCGATGTTCCTCGTTTCACTCCAGGACACCAGCCACTGACTGTAATCCATGAGGAGATTTATGGACCTCAAAGTGGGACTCCTTAAACAATGTGTTAATCAGCGAGCCACAGAGTGAGCAAATGGGAAATGCTGAAGCTACAGAATTCCTTCTTTCTCTGGGATGTGAAACCCTTACTCAGTGCATCTTGGAGGATTTACACTTCTGACCTCTCCTGCGAAGGTCTCTTTTCTTTCCAAACACTGCTAGAAAGTTTTTCAGGATAGGGTTGGATCTAAATACAAGGTGAAAGGGAAGCTATGCAGTCTGCATCATGAGCTCCAGGTGTGAGTGCTACACTCCAATGCGCTCATGGGCTCAGGGTCACCACTATGAGAAAGCTGCTATGTTGCTCTCAGCAAGCTGAGACCTGGAATCCCTTCCTTTCTCTGCTTGAAGAGATCTACCTGCATCTCTAACCTTCAGAAAACTTCTCTGCCTGATAAACTGCTGGGTATGCTGGTGTCATCTGCTTTTCTCTCATCTCGCACATCCTTAGGTATGCCACAAAATCTTTTAAAGTGACAATAGGGCAGTCTCAGCCACCACAGAAAGACCAGTGCTCCTCAAGAATGTAGTATATGGAGAAAAGTGGATCACTTCAACTCACACCATGCCTCTAGGAGAGTTATGAACCCTGAAGTAGGTCTTAGAAAAAGAAAACTAGGGTAAAAAAGTAAACCATGATCAAACACATGCCAGACAAATTCTTACTTAGACAGACCACTGCTCCTTTGTAGGGAAGATGGGTACTTCTTCCAGGGAAGTTTGAAAAGGCAGCAAGAGCTTCAACTGCCAGATTTGTGAGATGAACAAAGGTAAGGTTTATTGAATAAAACCCCAGCCATTAAGGCTGAGGAATATGCAGTGCTGTGAATCTTGAAAGAGCCTGGATGTGAGATACATTTTTACCTTCATCTGCTCATTGTGTCAGCATTGACTGTTCCTGAGTGTGCTGAGAAGTAGGGCTTTAAACGTTCGGGGAACTCCACCAAAGAAATATCAGGCTTGTTTAGGTATCTCAGGACTTAGGTGGCAGCAGAATGAAGATAAGCCATGTTTTGAAATAATGTAGCTATTCTTATTTAGACACACTAGCTCTGGTTTTTGGCCCAATCCAAATTTCAGACTCCACTTCTGTCTTGAAAGAGAGAGGGAGTGCACAGTAATTGCATAAGTATGAGATAACCAGACTGTGTAAGTGAAATAATGTGTAAGAAATATGCAGCTTGATATCCAGCTGCAAAATTCAAATTGATCACAAATAAACTTCCCTGCTGAAATAGGAAAAGGTGTTGCAGCTGTGCTAAGCTATGCCTGCGATAGCAATTTTCTGCGTGTATTCGAGAATTGATTACTATCTCAATGATACTCCCAACTGAGAGTTAGTGGAGGAAGTTACAAAGATGATGACAGTAGGGTTACATCCGAACTCAACACGGCATGGAGCTAGGACAGGTATGAAGTAGGTAAGAGACATAAAGTATCTAAACATCTTTAACATTGTCCTCGGCTGTTTACAAGAAGTAATCCCCTTTTTAACAAGCAAGCAAATACTTCAAAGTGTACTGATGTTCTTCTCACTTGTACCAAATTGTTTATATCATGTCTGTGTTATTTTAATGTAAAATGCAGATCAATTTTATTGCTGATACAAGTTTGAAAAATTATATGAGGATTGTTTGAATCTGTGACAGGAAGGTGAGGCTCAATTGGCTTAGAAGAGCTACCAAACCTGTGGAACTGGTAACTCTATCTCTTAAAATAGCTCTATAACTTAAAATAGCTTGCTTGATGAGAAAGAAAGTTTGTTTTTGTAAACCTATCTTGCGATTCTAACAAAAGATACATTTTGACAATGGAGTACATTTGTTCTGTGCCTGCTACAAGTAGTCCCAGTGAAACTATACCTGACTTTTGATACTGGGTTGCTTGGATGGGGCCAGGACACTTGGTCTTTCTCAGACTCTGCATTTTTCTGAAGTTAGATAATGGAAAACAAGATATGGAAGTGAGGTTACCAGCTCATCACACAGTAGTAAGAAATCTACCAACCAATCAATTTTAATTCATTTAATATATTATTTTACTGCTCTACACAATAAACACTGAGGAAATCAGTATATCACATCACATACACGCACAGGAGCAAGCACACACTGTGATGTTTGTTTGAAGTCTCACCCATCAGTAGGATAATTAGCTGAAACCAACCATGTAGTTAAATTCAGGTAGGAATAAAGTCATGGTTATAATTATATGTGTGCTTATGTGGATGTGTGTGGCTACGTAACACTCTGGCATGAGAAGACTGTAAGACAGTATCAAATGCATTTGAAAATGAGATTGTTTGGAGGAAAATGAAATAATCTTCCTCAAAAGAGCAAGCTGACAGATTCTAATCATCCCTCATATGCCGTGTGCGATAAACATTCACCTTATCTTTGTAAGAACAATAAAATTTCATGTACTGCTGCTCGACATGAGAACTATTTTTACATATCTCCATGCCACTGACTTTCTTGTAAGTTAATCTCATCTCTCATCAATTTTTCACCAGCTTCACTCTGATGTTGATAAAGGAGATGGTTCCATCAAATACATCTTGTCAGGCGAAGGGGCAAGTTCCATTTTCATTATTGATGAGAACACTGGGGATATTCATGCTACAAAGAGGCTGGATCGAGAAGAGCAGGCCTACTACACTCTCCGAGCACAAGCACTAGATAGGTTGACTAATAAACCTGTGGAACCAGAATCTGAGTTCGTCATTAAGATTCAGGACATCAATGACAATGAGCCAAAATTTCTGGATGGTCCGTACACTGCTGGAGTTCCTGAGATGTCTCCCGTGGGTAAGTGCAAAATACACCACTGGTGTTGTGGGAAATTTGTTCCTATTGTTTTTTAAAAAAATTCATTTTTTACTGTATCACACTAAGGTACTTAATTATCTGTGAGGCACCTGCAACAGATATTTCAAGACTTAACTGGAAATAACATGCTAGATTAAGTATTTACCCTTTCAAAAATGTTGTGAAACTGAAATAGCTATGTGGGGATTCAGATGAGCATTTTATGGTGTATTTCTCATTCCAGTGCTGTGAGGCTTTGTTTTATAATTCTCATAAACAATAATATGTTTCACACCTATGCTATGGTACTCAGAGGTGATAATGTATCATTTTGTTCAGATAAAGTCCGTTCTTAACAAACTCTTGAAACTCCTGCTAGAGCATAGCATAATTTTCCCGGTAAGTGTTGCCTTTTATCAGTAACAGTCCACAGTAACATCTTCTCTGATAGTGAAATCCAGCTTTCTGGGAAATATATGCAAGCAGCAAGGACTGACGTACAACTCGAGATAGTTTCAAAGTTCTGGTGGAATCAGAGAAGCATGGCTTTTAGAGGTTTGAGACCTTATGCTGAAAAAGAAGAAAAGTTACTTTTTTTTAATTAGAGAAGAATTTCAATGAAATTCACTCTCTCTTAATTTTAAAGAGACCAAATGCTCATCTGTTGTCAAATGCCACTGTTCCTTTGAAAGCTGACTGATCCAACCAGATAAGAGTTTGGTCCAGAGGCATTTTCATAAATTTTACTTTAATCTAAAAATATGTATGCAAGCACAAAGCTAAAAAAAAAAAAAGCAGAACAACTTAATCTACTTCAGTGGAAATACATGCATAGGAAGTCCCACTTCAGGTGAAGAGAGTTATGTAGTGATCGAAATTAAGATTTTCTTTCCTTGATGGATTTTAACTAATATCAAAATTTCATACTCTTACAGCAAGGTTGCCACATAGAATTTACTGTAGTTTCCTCAATACCATCTCCTGTGGTTTTGGATGGTAAGCAATGTCTCTAAAGTAGAGCTAGAGAGGAAAAAAAGAATCTTGCCTGCCTAAATGCCCTGCAGCAATCATTAGTCAACATTGTTTTTATATTTGAAACTCAGCTGAGGAGTAAATAAAAGATAAGTAAAAAATTGCTAATGAGTTTTCTATTTATTTTACTAAGCAGTGAGCATAGACACCTTCTCATTTGATACTTGGCACTTGTTCACTGTCACTCAAACACTATGTGGATGGCTGAAGAGGCAATAGCAGCCTTGGAAAGAAAGATAGACACCACAGATTTGGAGGAATATCAGGGAGGACATGCAGTCATGATACATTGCTGAGAACCTTTTATTGCTGCAGTTTGGAAAAACAGAGATAATCAAATCTAAGACTGTAAAATCTAAATATGCAGCACTTCAAAAATATGTGCTGCGAAAAAGTCTCTTTTTTTTAGCTGCTGTTTTATTTTAGAAATAGATCACTTAAGTGAGCTGCAACACGCAGCAAAGTTTACGTTTTTGCACCTTTGTCTTGTGCCCTGAAGAGCACTATGTCCACATTTCCCTTTTGCTTGGGTTACCTCTTTTCTCGTCCTGTACTGACATATTGACATACGGACAACTACTACAGAGAGGTAGATAGATGAGGTTTACCTACAAAACCAAATCCATGTCTCTGCCCCTCACCCATGCTCCATTTGTTCCGGAAATATATTGGGAATCAATCTGTGGGGAGAGCACGTTGTGTAGTGGGGAACATAAGGACTATTTTTCAAAACGAGCTGCTTCTGCATATGTTTTTGAATCTTCACCAGATAAATGACTGAAAGAAATTGCCTCCCATACAAACTGCAGCACAAATATATATTCAATTTAGGTGGAATATTGTGTAAAATTAATAACTGAGACTTGTACACTCTCTGGGATTTGTGTCAAATAAGGGCAGTTTCATCTTCATGATCCTTCCTGAAACTCTATGTTTTATACAGGATCATGGCTTCTTTCACAAACTACCCAATGATGCGTTGTGGCTGAATTAAGGATTACTGTGAAATACCTGTGTGGCACTTGTCCTACACAGTCATATCAATTTGTGGTTTATTCACGTAACACAATTTTTAATTAATCACCTACAGCGTTCATGAAGTATTAAGGAGAAACAATCTTGCTCCTCTTTTGTTTAAAATTATATCCATGACAAGGATTTTTAATTGGATATTAAACAAAATTAAAGCGATCAACGGATTAAAAACCAAAATTATCTACAAAACTGGGAGAACTCTAACCTTTAACCTAAAGGGTTGTTATGCAAGTATAATGATTCTGTATTTTATTTGACAAATATTTTAGGACATTATCTAAGGCTAATTGAAGTCAATATTTTCTGTTATTTGAAATGACTTTGGGTCAGATTCCAATTATATTTGGGTCAGGCCCAATTATATTGATTATCCTGGATAGGGTAAATATCTTGATGGCTTGTAAATCTACTCATAGAAAAACCTCAGAGGTATGGCTTATCTGAAAATCATAGGCCTTTTTCTTAAGTATGTCTCTTTAAAAATCTAGCAATATTATATTTCTAATAAAGAGATTACAAGTTCTAGTTAAAGAATTAAAATAGTGTTCCTGTGATATTGACCTAAAAAATAGGTAATGTGAGATACTGATTTGTTTGGCTTATAGCCAAGGGAGCCAGGGGTAAAAATTCCAATACCTAACATAATTTTTGTTTTGTTTAATCTTCTCTACTCCCTGGACATATAAACATCTTTGCTTGTTACTCAGTACAACAAAGACCTTTCTTGCCATTTTTATTATTTCTGCTTGAGATGGACAGAAATATTCGGGTTTTATAAAAAAAACAAGCCAACCAAACAAAAAAGCAATTTATATCATGCTTAAATCTCTGGTTCAAGTAGCTAGTGGTTTTTGAGAGCCTGAATGAAGGGAGGGTGTCTCTCTCCAGTCACAATCCCTCTCTGCTTCACTTTACCTGACCTTGTTGCTAGGCTGGGACCAGTCTTGGGCTTTGTTGCAAGTGAAGACAACCTAAAGTGGCTGTGGAAGAAGAGAGAGTAGGTGAAGAGACTAAAGCTTGCTTCCAAGTGCTGTTGCTCCACCTTCACGCTCCTGAAAGGGAAAGGCTGTGGAGGCATTGCTGTATCAGCTCTAGGTAAGGGCCAGTGGCAGGAGCAAAGAAATACTAGTTGGTACAGAACAGAACCAAACCAGGCTATTGCCTGTAAGGATTGAGTAGGTATTATAGATAACTTGATAGTACAGGTGTGTGATATTTCTAGCAGCAGCTGATATCATTCAGAAATGCAATGCCATCATGCAATTGTTTTGTGTATTACACATACTAGACATCATTAATTGACATGTCAATGCCTTTAATAACTACCTTTAAACGGATATTTTCAATTTGTTAATGTGACTACAGTTCAATTGGTAAGAGTTTGTCCAGTTTAAAGAATAAGTGTTTGTAAAGTTCGTCTAGGTTTAGAAAGTAGTTTTACCTTAAATGATTTCACCAATGTTAAAAACAGAAGTCACACAAGCATTTCTCATACAAACTCATCTAAAAACTTTGGTAAAATATCACACAAGTTACTATCCAGCTTTTAAAAAAGCTCTGTGCAGAGGTTTCTAAAACAATGAACTGATATTAAAAAAGGTTCCCATTGAAGGATGTCCAACTCAAAAGAAACTGCAACCATCAGTCTACCTGTATCTGATGCTATCACAGAAAATGTTCTCTCTAACGGGTCAGAAGTACTGCTGAATCTTGACTTGGGTAAATTAAAGTACAAATAACCTTCTAAATTCAAGGTCCTCTCTGCAAAAAACTCCTATGTTACTTTTGCCCTAACATCAGGACTTAAATAGGTCAAGTTCTCAGTTTACTGTGGTTCTGTATGACAGCTTAAACATTCTGCAAAAAACCAGAAGACTCTTTCAGCCACACAAAGAGAGAAAAATACCTTTACGATAAAGAGTCCCTATTTATTTTTTCAACCCATACCAGACCCACTCTGAGAAATATTTAAAGTTGTACTTGTGAAGCTACAGGTCATAATAAGTCCCTAATGATAGTTTGGGATAAGGTTAGTGCCCTGTTCACAGCTGCAGCCTAGGGCTTTGGAGAATGCTGCTGTAAACAAGATTTCCTGGGACGCTCATTTTGTTGGATGGAGTGAAGGTACGGTGTTGTTTATTGACTATCCCATGTTACCTGTAAGCCTGAATCTTGCAT
The DNA here is from genome assembly GCA_033124195.1 of Coracias cyanogaster. Taxonomy (NCBI): domain Eukaryota; kingdom Metazoa; phylum Chordata; class Aves; order Coraciiformes; family Coraciidae; genus Coracias; species Coracias cyanogaster. The sequence continues at coordinate 51,111 of JAVSBS010013969.1, forward strand.
ACATGTATGACAGCTGACAGCCCATGTTATGTGGTAGGGCACAGCATCCAGGAATTAAAGGAAGACTTAAATTCAAAGCAGGAACACAAACTCTTTTCATCTTTTGTAAGATGATGTACTTGGAACTATGACACTGCTAGCCCTTTTTCCCCAACCTATAGATATATTGACTCTCCATGCATATCCATAGAGCTTTATTGGTTACATTAAGATGTGTAAGCATATGAATTTGATATCAATTAATTGCAAGAAAAATTAGGACAGCTCTGTGTTGCAATGATTGTCCTCTGAAGGAATTCCTGTTCTTCAAGGGAAATCTACTTCCTTTGGAAATCTTCACATACTGATCTTTCTGTGCATTATGTTTCTTTGGAACTGATTTTCTACATGTAGGAATTTTCACATAGTATACCTTATGTTATCTTGCATATTCTTTTTAAAAACCTATATATTGTGCAGAATTCTCCCTCCCAATGTGGGACTTCTGGCACCTCAAAGTTTTTTGAGTACAACTGTATAAGAAATAACATCAACAGTAGTTGTTTTTAAAAGGTCTTTCCCCCATGAGATTTGAGAGAATTTGATTAGCACGAAGGGATGAGAAAAGTAGAATTTTTTAGTCACTGATTACACTCAAGTGAGATAAGTGCAGAAAGATTTGGTGTTAGAATTTCTACCTATAAAAAAAAAGGCTTTTCTAAAGGATCTGTATGTTTTAGGAGAGAGATGGTTAGATTCAGATACAGACTTTCTTCCTCATGGAATTTAAAGGGTTTGTTAGCTACATCAATAGACTTTTAGAGCAAACAAATGCTTCTAATCTTGCAGGATTTCCAAAATGTCTGTGTTGAGGTGTCAAAGCCTGTAATTTCTTTGATCTTGTATTCATCTGGAGTCCTTGAAAGCGACAAGAGCAAGGAGCAAAGACGTAACTGTGTGTGAGGTTTATAAGCACTTTTGCCAATATTTGCAGACGTTGTAAGCTTCGTTGGCAGGGCTTAGGGACTTTGTAGATGTGGTAAGCCTGGCTTTCGCAAAGAACACAGGATGTCAAATAGTCATTATGTTACCCTTGTACTCCAAAGCTTGAGAGACTCTGGCAAGTTTAAAATAGGTCCCTGTATGAAATTACATTATAGAGTAATCTGTAAAATCAGTCTGACATGCTGAATCAAAGCTCTTAGTTACTGGTGAACAGAAAATGGATGTATTTGAAGTCCCATAACTGATAAATGACTTGATGGATTAACTACCAATTTCCTTTTTAAACTTTTCATCTCCTTAATAGTTGCATGTGAAATTTCGGGTTGAGAATAACCTTTTCCCTGTCCAAAAATATTAGACAGTCCATAAGAGAGAAAAATTGTATTTAAAATAGAATTGCAATCATAATACTTTGTCATGGATACTTCAGGAAGAGAGATCAGGAATGTGGGTTAGCTAGGCCATAACTTCAGTGAATAAAGTTATCTTATGAATGATGATTTCTGGTTAGAATTCATTCAAGATGGTCCCATCCTTTGTTATCTATACCATTTTATGGAGGGCTGCATTTAAGTCTCCTTCCAAGCCTTCAGCCTGATCTTGGGACCTATTTATGATCCTCTACTTAAAAAATGAATGGCAGACATACTATATCAGACATGAAGAATTTCAGAACTTTCTCCAACCCATTTCCTGAAAACATCAAAATAAAACTGACCAGAATATAACTTATGTTAAGTTCACCCTGGCCACTTGCTATTGCACTTTGTTCTAGAAGAGTGATTTCTATATTTACTGCTCTCATTTTCATTCAAAAATGTGTTCATTTTCCGAATGAACTCTTTAACAAATGCTTTTGTGTAAACTTCTGTCTAAATCCAGTTTATGAAGGTATCTGATCCTCTGTTGAAGACCTTTGCTGGGCATCTGCCAAATTACTACATTATTAATTTGCAACCTAACCTCCAAATGGGTCTCTGGGCTGCTGAATGGAAGGTCTCAATGTTCCAGACAACCTGCCAGTGAGAAAAAAAAAATCCTTTATGGCTATCCAAGGGTGGTGACCATGGCCAAGGCTGTGGCTTCCAAGTGTTGTTTTACTCTACTCTCAGCATACATCATGGAAGCTGTTGTACAGACCAGCAGAAATGGGAACTGACATGGAGAAGATAATGAATAGGAGCTGGATGCAGAATTAGATGCTCACAGAATATACCCTTCTTGCTAGCCAGTTAGACATTTCACTTTCTTATTCCTCTTAACACAGACACATTTCTTGTTCATGAGATGTTTATGCAGCAGATTATTACCACACCTGATAATAAAGTATTGTAGTTGCTATAGGGAACATGTACTTTTAAAAGGAATTTAGAGACGGTTCTCACCAGTTTTCCCCTGATCTGAAACAGAAATTCTTCAGCCATCTCTTTAAAAAAGGATAATTCAATGGGTTAAAATTTTTTATATATGCATAGAATTATAAAAATATATAATACTTATATATGTATATTTGAATCTCTAATTACTTATAACAATTTTAGTAGGCAGACTTCTCTTCAAAGGGCACTCAGTACTATATTTCATCCTTAAGCATACTTCAGGCATCACCATCATTTAAGAAACACTGCTTACATACTCTCCACCAACCAAAGGCAGAGAGAGAGAGGGGGAGATACTGAGTGAGATGGTTCTTATTGCTGAGTCAAAAGCTGAGAGTATCTGGGAAGAGAGAACTCTGTAACAGCTGATACTACTGGTTTACAAAAAGGACCTTATACTCTAAGCTGACTCAACATCTTAATGATGAACAGTTGTGAAAAAGACACCTCGCACTGTTCCAGATATATATTGGCACAGCATGTTGAATAAGTGTTGATCAGATTTATTTTTATGTACAACAGTCCCTTAAACATTTTGCAGGTACCTCTGTGGTTCAAGTCACAGCCACTGATGCAGATGATCCTACTTATGGGAACAGTGCTCGAGTGGTTTACAGCATATTGCAAGGACAACCTTACTTTTCCGTGGAGCCAAAAACAGGTAACTTTCCATAGTTACAGGTAACTCTGCGGTAATTCTGAGAAGAAGAAAAAGAAAGAAAACGTGCATTAAAATTTCCTAGGAACTTATTAATATGGTCTCTTGGTTAATTGACTGTATCTGGATTTTGTTGATCTTTTAATCTCTTATTCTTTGGAATAGATTATGAAACCCACACATCTGAGCTATGTCATAAGTAGATGTTGTTGGAATGGGAATTTTTATCTCTTCAATCTACCGGCTCCCTGGGCTGCTGCATGTTGCCATCTTTCTGATCAATGAAAATTTCAAGATGCTGTGAACAAGTGTTTTTGCAGAAGTTTGTTTTAGAAATACCTAAATGTCACAGAGTCAGATTCCCTTAAATATAGGTTTATGGCATGATCACCTCTCCATTCTGCTTTTTAAGCTGAAGTTTTGTTCCAGGAAATGTATCTTTTCATTATTAAAGAAGAAAGCACTGTGCTTCCCATCCTTATCTGATATAATGTTTTGCTGCTACTTTCAAAACAAATTGCCAGTGAAAATTTGGTTTTTAGTATTTTCATGAAATTTTGTGAATCTTTTAAACCACAGGAAGATGCAACCTTTAATCCTCTGTCAGTTTAATAAACATTACCCATTCTATTGTATCATTTTATGGTCCAGGAAAACAAGTTCTTGCTCAGCTCAGTTTGGTGTCTGAGCCTTCACTTATACCAACATGGAGAACAGTTACAATCTTAATTTCAAAGATGTACCCATCACAATCTATGATGTGAATCAGACCAGAATCCCAATGCTGTGACCAAAAGGTCTCACTATTTAACAATGTCTAAATTTGCAGAAATAAGTACTATAATTATCTTCATATTGCAAGAGGTCCATCCTTAGCGGGGATATATATAGCTTTTTTTTTCCTGCAATGAGTATGACTTATAGTAGTTTTCTCTCTCTCCACATGCATATATGTACAATGTGTATTGTCACAACAAATGCAGACAGCCCTTGAACAGTAATATGGTAGTTTCTGCTAAATCAAAATCTTTAAGGATTCAGACTGAAATGTTTGCATACATTTTCACTTTGATGTGATACTCAAATTTCTTGTGTGCGTGATAATTAACTTCCAAATGATAGGTTAATGTTGCCTGGCAATTTAGCTCTGATAGAAAAAGAAGCTGGCCAGAAAAAGCAATGCAGAAACAATAACATTTTGAAATTGTATATTAGTTGTATTTTAATATGTCTTGTAAAATGGGTGAAATAGTGCCAGACAGTCTGTTTGTGAAGTAAATGTTTCAACCCAAAGATGATTAATGGCAAGTCCTGCATTCAGAAGGGAAGAAAGAAATAAAACTCTAACTAAACATTCAACAAATATCAGATGAAGAGATATGTGTCCCGGTGTGCCTCTCCTTTATTTAGTTTGTTTCCTTTGCTGCTGACACTAAATGCTGGTGGAGTAAACGACTGCCTCTCTGGAAATCAGAGTTAGCGGCTGTACTGTGTACTGAGCATGAAATATTCATAAAGTCATCACATTTTGAGAAGGCATATTTATTTTCTGATCTATATCAACAGAACTGAAAGAAAGAAACATGGAGCTTCTTTCTGGTTTTCATTTCAAATCAATTGATTACAAATTGTTGATAATTTCGTAGATACATGGAGTGTGGCATAATATCATTGTTAGTAAGGATTAATGTGGTGAATGACAATTCAAGACATTGTGAAATGAATCTTGACCTTGGAATCTGAAAAATGAACGCAGAATATTCTGTTCTTCCTAGCTCTAAAAGCATGGGGTATCAAAAGCTGAAGATGACATCTTCCAGGGGAAGGGAGTGTGACCCAACTGTCTAATTCAGGGAGAACATATTTGGAAAAACCAGTCAGTAGTGGCATCACCCAAAGAATCTAGTACTGAATAAAAATCGGTGGGGTTTGGTGATTGCATAAACTAAGCTTGTGGTATGTCTATAGTATGTTCAGCTCCTTGTCAAAAACTGATATTAGTGTTGAAATGAATTCTTTCCTCTCTGGCTGTAAGCATTGTTCATCTGCTACCTTTTAAAGACAAACTGAGTTTTCACAGTCATGTATTTGCCTGTGCAACCATTGACATACCTTGTCTTTACTGCAGGTGTTATCAAGACTGCCCTTCCGAATATGGATAGAGAAGCCAAGGACCAATACCTACTGGTTATTCAAGCAAAGGACATGGTTGGGCAGAATGGTGGATTATCAGGGACTACGTCTGTAACTGTCACCCTGACTGATGTTAATGACAACCCACCCCGGTTTCCACGACGTATGTTACTTTCTAATAATATTACTTACAGTATTACTTCTAAAGGTTTCCTTTACACATCATCCTACTTCTAAACAAAGAGCAAAAGTGCTCAGCTTCTATGTTAAGTACTTTGATAATCACTGACAGCAAATTTGTTTATTATTATTATTATCATTATTACTGGAAGAAACTTTTTTCTTTTTCTAATGTGTTCCAGATGAGATGAAACTATGTGCAGCAGGTGCATCTAGTTTTTTACTTCCTCTCTATGTATTCTCTATGTATTCCTCTCTTTCTAAGTATTTTACTTCCTTTCTGTGAATAAAAAGACAAAAAAAAGGTACACCTTAATAGCTATTTAGCTCTTGCCAGATGGACTTCAGGATGCACAAACTTTAATTTGACTCTTAATCCTGAATATTCCTTTGGCTTTTTAGCAAGATCTCTCTTGTGCATACAGTGATTCCAAAGAAGTTATTCACAGAAGAGACGGAAAGTCATCTTCTCTGTGTTTTCTTTCTTTAAACAAGATAGTTATCATCCTAACCAAAGAAAAGAGTACACAGGTGTACTCTCAATCCTGGAGCTCTCAGTTTATTAACAGCATTCTGTCTGAGGGTGGGCTTTTTTCTTAAAAAAAAAAAAAAATAATAATCCTTGCTAAGTAGAATTAAAATAATGGGAAGAATATATTCACATCTACTTCAGCCTCACCTCCGATGATATAAAAAATAGATCTGTACATAACAGATTTCCTGTTATTTCGAGCCACCAAATGCTTGACATAATAATAGAAGAACTGAAGTTATTTTTGAAGGTGAGGGTGTTACTGGTTACAGACTGCACTGAGATACCCCTTTGACAGCATATATATCATTTTCTACTTGAATGAAAAAGCTGGAATTTTCAAGAATGCAGATGGTGCACTTACTGTTAAATGAATATATACCAGTCTCTAGTCGTAGTCAGACTGCAAACTGCTTAATCATGATATGCTGCTATAAAAGACTAAGAGTTTGTATTAATATCATTCGACTTGCCTTTTTTTTTCCTTTTTTGTGGAGAATAAACAAATATTTTCTTCAGTGGAACTCTGTAGCAGGCGTTCATCTCATGATTTATACTTAAGTTTTGAGTTACATTTTTGCATCTTTGCCTTATACTTGCTCTTGTCGTTGAAAGAAATTATGAACATAGTACTTAAAGCAGAGGTCGTCACAATCAAAAAATAGCAGAAAAGGGGCAATTCTGTTTTAAACGGAATATATTGTGGTAGCCTGAGTAAATGTTGAAGTGTATTATTTAAAGGAACTTAAATTCTAAGAAGGATAGGGTTTTTTTAAGTCTACAATCCCAGAAGACTCTGAAGTGATCAAATTTTTAAACTTCACAGGATCATACCAGTATAATGTCCCAGAGTCTTTGCCAGTGGCTTCTGTGGTGGCCAGAATAAAAGCTGCAGATGCTGATGTGGGACCTAACGCCGAAATGGAGTATAAGATTGTTGATGGTGATGGTCTAGGAGTATTCAAAATTTCTGTTGACAAAGACACCCAGGAGGGAATCATAACAATTCAGAAGGTAAGTCTGATATTTCTCACTGATTCTGCTTGTATCTGTGCAAGATGAGGGCAGATAACGAGAGTACAAGCTTTTGTTTCTAAGAACTTTATCTGCTGTAAAACATTCCATTGGCATATTTCATCTTGACTTCAGTGTGTACGTGTGTGTGATTTTGAGTTTAATGACTTACACTGAAAGGTTTTTTTTGGCAATAGCTGTATTGTTTTGATGAGGCTTTTTAAAAGTTTCTTCACATAAGCTTTGATGAGAATCCAAGCTTTAGTCTTGTTTGTCTTTATATTAAAGGGAAAATGTGAAAACATATCTTACAGTAAAAATGCAAACTCCAAATACAAAATGGACCTAAAACATAATAATAAAAAAGGGAAGTTATTTTTAGCTTTCTGTATGTACAGTTAGAAAACTAACATTTTGAAATTCAAAAATCATGTTTCTTTAAAAATATTAAAACTCAGTGTTCTTACCTTGCTGCAACACATTTTAAATAGTACCCTTTTGTGAAATAAAAGTATGTTGAAATATTCTGCAAGCAAATTTAAATTTTGGGGAGGACAGGAAAAACCCCTACCATTAGACAAAAGAATCTCATCTCATATAATTTCATGCTCTCAGTATGTGAATACTTGGCAATGATGATACTGAATTTATGTTCCTAACTCTGCTAAGCACTTTAATATTCCCTGAAATGTGGGACTCACCTGGCATTTTAGAATATGTGTAAGTATGTTCCTGAACAAAGGCTTATGTTTATCAATAATATACTCTTTAATCTCTGTGACATTCGCCTACCAGTTCTGGACCTGGGGGAGATGGCCTTTATTTTCTTTTCCCCTCCTCTGGTGCGTCACGTTCTTCCTAAAGCAATATAAAACTTCAGTAACATTTCTCCTTTGAAAGAAGTTAATACTGCATGAGGTTTCAAAGCAATGGCCTAATTCTATGATGCTCTGAACACTTGATGAGAGCTGGTAAACATTCATAGATGTTACAGCAAACAGAGAATGTTCAACACCCTTGAAAGATCAGGCTCTAATATGTGTAATGTGAATCATCTTTTTTCAAGGCAAAAAAAATCAGTCTTAGGCTTCTTGCAAATTGTGCTGATTCCTGCTTAGCACATTTGAAATGCAAGTGATGAAAAGTTTTAGTTGTTGCTTTGTTCAACAGCCAAATTCAATGTGGCTCCTTCAGTTTGCTCATTTGACGTTTCTGAGCAAAGATCTGGGAGAAATATGCCTGTCCTAGAGGGTAAGTATTTATCAGTGCCACAGCGAGTGATATTACATCAGTTGGGGGGCTTCAGCAATCTAATTTGAGAACTGATGAGTTCATTTTAAATTTTAGTATGCTCTTGTAGTCACACTGTTTGTTCTTAGAATATCCTGCTCCCAGTGTTGCACAGTGGATGAAATAATTGTCTTTTATTATTTCTGTAATAACTTTAGCTAGGCAGCTGAACTGGTCTTAGATTAGATATGGAATAAATTTTTTATGAAGAGAGTAATAAAGCACTGACACAGGTTGTCCAGAGAAGTGGTCAATGACCCATCCATGGAAACATTCCAAGTGAGGTTGGTCAGAGTTCTGAGCAACCTACTCTAGTCCCTGCTCACTGAAGGCGGGATTGGACTAGATGATCTTTAAATGTCCCTTCCAACCCAAACTATTCTGTGATTCTATGACTTTTCAGTACTGAACATTTCTTCTCAGAAGAGCTCTATAAAATACTTATCAGACTATGTTAAAAAGGTCACAAAATTTTGACCTGATCCAATTTGTTAACCATTTTTTTTAGATGCTGCTATATTTTGACACAAGAATTCAGACTTTTTTCTCTGCAGCATTAGAACCTTTCTCTCATTTTCCTACTATTATCAACGTTCTTCCCTCTGCCATATCCAGAGGTGTGACCACATGCTAGGTGGCACCTCTCAAACCTCTGGATGCCCTTAGCTCTCCATTTGGACTCCAGGGAACTTGATGTCTTGCCCAATGCTAAAGGATCCTCCCTGCCAACCTTGCAGACAACATTGACTAGGAAGGATGAAAATAAGTGAAGAGCTCAAGCACAAAGGCTAATAGGCAACTGCACCTTGTTCTTCTCTGGAGAACGAGTCTGTAGAAGACCATTAATCACAGCATACACAGGTTAAATGGTCTTCAACCACCAAGCCTTAACTGCCGGATCACTATGGATTCAGGCAGAGGTTATCCCTGCGTTATAATGTGTGCTTGTTAGTAAGGAATAGAGGAAGAAATTAATTCTGTACCCTGGAATCACAGAATAATTTAGGTTGGAAAAAAAGCTTTTAAGAACGTCACACTGCCAAGTCCACCTCTGAAGCATGTCACTAAACACCACATCTACACATCTTTTAAATACCACCGGGGATGGTGACTCTACCACTTCCCTGGCAGCCTGTTTAACGGTCTTTCTGCCTAAACATTTTACTATCTGCACATGACATTCTGTACACCTCTGAGTGTAATTAGCTCTCTCATTTTCATGTCCCTGAAATCAGCTGAGGCATTGAGAAACAGCTCAGCCTCCAAATGCATGCCCATCATTTTAAACTCGTGACTATTTGTATTCTGAGAAGACATGTCTGTGTACACATCAAGCAGTAAAATGCCAAGGCAAAGACTTCTGAAAAGGCACACTTTGGTTCTAAATGCAAATGCAGGCTTTAGCTTTGCATACTTTTGCTGCAATCGTACATACAAATCAGCAGGCTAGGCAAGAAAATCACCACCAGTATCTCTGAGCAGCTGAAGGCTGCTTAGGATGGAGCTGAAAGCTCCGGTTTTTTTGCTGGGTGTTGTGGAGAAAGTTTGGACCTGCTTATTGGAGTTCCACATGCAAACTGAGGATTTTTACATTCTGTTTGTAGAGAGATAACCATTTTCAGACCATTCGAAAAGTTGATGTCCTCACTAAAAACAAAGACTTTTTTTACAGGTAAGGAGCATCAAGTAAAAAAAAAATAAAGGTTTTGTAAAAAACAAACAAAATTGACAGAAGTGAGATTTAAGAATTCAGTGAGTGAATCAAGGTTTTTCTATGCTCCAAGTGCATGGAAAATTAAAGAAAATGCCCAAGGATCAGCAAAATTTCCAAATAAATTACTTATATAAATACAGGAAGATGAACTTTTTTAATAAAGAGAGATACCAACAGTCATGGTATTAGAAAGAGGAAAATACTACATGGTTAGGTATTTCCATGATTACTTGTTTGTAATGGATTTGACTAATACATATACTGATTTGAAAGGTGTCAACATTGGTAAGTAAGATTTGAGTGTGTTTAAGTTTTAGCTTGGTCTTCTTCCATGCATATTTGAACACATTTCTTCTCTGCACCCTATGAGACAGAGACTTGAAAACATCAAAAGTCAGCAGAGGAAAATAATCCTGGTTTTACTTTAATAGTGATATTCATCAAAATATGGAGTGTGTTCTTCCCTCGCGTATATCTCTGCATTGCTAAGTCCAGTATATTCCACCTACTAGACTAAACCTCCTTTCAAGGTAACATTTTAACGATAGACTAGTACTCTTATAATAACTCCATAATGAATCAGGCAAGGGAGGAATACTTTCTTAGTGTTTTTATCAACTTAGTCTTTATCACTCCAAAGACAGAAGAATAGGAATATACTACCTAATGCAGCACAACTAAGGAGCACGCGTGCTGTACCACTGCACAATATTTGCTGCTATATGTTTCTTCACATGCTTGCGACACCTTGTTTTCTTTTGTCCCGATTAAGAAGTTTGAATCAGGATTAAATGAATGAGATGTGAAGTTCAGGTATTCCAGCAAGTTGCTTAAGTTCATTCTAGACCAAAAAACCCAACCCTTTTCAAAATATTCTTTGGGACAAGGACTAACTTTCAATCAGGAATTTATGGCCACAATACTAAGAAGAGGTTAAGTCTGGGTAGAATTGATTTTTTTGTAAGACCAGTGAAGCTAGAATTTCATCTTATGACAGGAGCTAGTAAAAACATTATTGAACCATTTACTTGGTTATTGGCACTAAAAAATAGTCTGCCTTCTTCTGCAATACATTAACTGCATTCATTCGCTGCATTCCTATGCAAAAATTTTATCCAGCATGTATCTAGGATGATGCAAAAATGCGTGTAACTTGTTTTTAGGATGCCATGCTCTGTTTCCAACCTGCAATAAGATACGAAAAATGCTAGGAGACAAACTTTGTTTTCCAGAAGCTGCTGTAAACAACAAGCGAATGGGACCCATAAGCACAGTTCAGAGCAGTATTCTAAGCTTAGCAGAAGGTGGTGGGAAAAATACCGGGGGTCTTTTCCTGTAACCGGCTAACGTTCATACAATTTGTTGCCTGGTAGTTTCAAGTCACTGTGGAAATCTTCTGATTTTTTTTTTATTTTCCCACTTTTTCCTCTATTAAATAATTATAACAAATAAATAAATGAAAAGTTCTCCCTTGTCAAATGAAACAGAAGTTCTTTGTTTAGTGGTTTTTATCCTGTACAGAGGAGTGTAAAAATACCGCATATTCAAACTTCATACTAGAATTCTGAAGTTGCAAATAATGGGAAATTTGGCTGCTCTTCACTCTGTAGACGTACTATGTGTAGTGAAATTTAGGAACACAGTTTAGCAGTGGACCTGGTAGAGTTAGGTTAATGGTTGGACATGATGATCTTAAAGGTCTTTTCCAACCTAAACAATTCTATGATTCTAACTCGTAAGTAAAGCTAAATTAGATAGTAAATCACTTTTAAGCAGGATTTAGGAAAACATCCATCTTAGGTGATCTTTTCAGAATAAAAAAAATGGCTTGTATAGTTTTTTGCAAAGGAATTGGGCATTTATATTTCTTTGGAATATTTGAAAATTTTGTTCTGGTTCACACTGTGACTCAGTTCTCCATCTGTAGAGTAGGATCAATTCCTTCCTGTGGTTTCATTTGTAATTTACATTCTGCTATCAGTGCTCTGTTGGTAGGGACTCAGATCATTTGCATAGTTACATTCCACAGTGGTGAGGGTGTTTGGAAGAAAAGTGTAATTTTTATGAATATATTTGAATTTTAAAAGATGTGTTGGATTTGTCTCTGCAGTAGCAACCTTAGAATTGAAGAAACATTTATGGAAGTGAGTGATGATTCAGTAATTTAATACAACAAATTCTGAAGTGTCCATGCAAACTTATATGTGTACAATTTTAAAGTGAATTCATGTTGACTGTTCACGGAATCCTGATTGAAATACACATGAATGGAATCCTGGCTTCACTTTCTAAGCAAAATGCATAGACAAGTCCACACTGTTTGTAGTTTCCAAAGCACTATACCTAAAAATACTGTACTGAAAAGGCATTGTTTAAGTAGAGATCTCACTTTACTCACAAAGTTACAGGCTGGGGTTAGACTTCAGTAATAATAATAGCTTAGTAGTAAAACATCTTAAGATAAAAACCTGATAGATGATCTGTATCCACCTACACCTTTATCAAATATTAGGTGCTTAAAGTAGTGATGGTAATTTAATAACAAAAAAAGAGCTGTAAGGTACATTGTATGTATCATAAGTGACTTTTCGGAAGGTTATGAGATCTGAACGAAGCCATTTTGAAGTCTGTGGAGAGATTTTAGTGGACTTAAGTGAAAAAAACCCCCAAAACCCAGCCTGAAGACTCTGTAGAGAGAAGCAAGTGATAAGCATTAAGATTTCCCATGGCACAGTTCTTGCTCACTTTGCCTTCATTTCTCCCCGCAATACACAACCCTACCAACAGTATCACCAACGAATCTGAATGTTAGAGTGAAAAATGTGGAAACAGTGTTGCAAAGTACTCTCTCACAGAAAATGACTGCTCAGAGATTATTCTACAGCCTGAGTACATTCTAAGACTAATACTGGCAATTATAAAAATGAGGGGTTTATGTGTAAGCTTTTGAGTGAAAAGCTATCTTTCTATTACTCTTAACATTTCACATTTTTTTTAAGCTAGAAATTTTCTTTCAATTCCATATCAGAGTTTACAATGTAAGAACTTGAGGCTTCCATGGTTCCTTTGAGAGATAATGTGCATTTGTTTGATGTACTGCAGTTTTCAATATAAAACCTCAACTGGGCTTAAAAATGGGATTTTCACCTCTGAAAAGTACATTATTACAAAGTTACCATACAATAAAAAATGAACATTACAAAAATGGGCTTCCTGTGAAGGATAACTTCATACCCAGCCCCTGTAATATAGATGACTTGTTTTGTAATTTCCTTCAGACAGGATAAAATTCTAACCCCTTAAAAGAAGAGATACAAAAAAAAAAAAGAAAAAAAGACCTCACAAATCCCCAAATGAGAGAAAGATGAATGGATCCTGCACAGAATCTAATCAGATAACACTAATGCAGAGATATTAATGAAGCTGTCAAGCTCTATTCACTGTACTGAAGGACTGAAGTATACACTGTCCACTTAACCTTCAACACTGATGTAGTGATTTGTAGTCTATTGACGTGGTATTCCATTATTGCAATCTCGTGCTTTTGTTATAGTGGGAAATAATGAAGGCATGATCTGAAGGCCAGTTAAATAATGCTTTCTCTATAACACACATCAGTGATGATTAGATAAGAAGAAACAAAAAAAAAAGAAATCTTTTCAGTTCACTTTTTCAGTCTTTCATTAGTATCTGTAGTATGTAATGTCTTCATTATGTTATCTATGAACAGTTGAAACATTCCCATCATTCCAAGAACTCTTGCATACTAATAATATCTTAGAGGGTTTGTTAATTTTCTCAGATTATGTTCTGCCTCAAAACTTGGTAACTATGTCTTCACGATAGGATCTGAGGACATGTTTTTATAGGAACAGACTGAGGATGATGACTGTAGCTTTTGTAGATATTGTCATACCCCGCAGGAGACAGACCTTGCTACAAAGAACTAAAATAAAACAATACTCCTGCCCCTGCATAATACAGTATCATTTGATGTTGTAAAACCCCTTTGCCAATCCATACATAACCTTTTCAAAATATCAGCTATTCCACACTGTGTATATACGCACATTAGATTTTTTTCTATTTATTTTTCATTAGCAAGGACCCCCATAGCTTTTAGAAAATAGAAGCAGCGTTGGGTACCAAAAGATGTCTGAGGGAATCCTAGGGTGGGATTCATGTCACTGAAAGCAGATGTTTACTCTTTTCAAGTTATTGAGACTTCCTTACTAGTGACTGGTGAAAAACGGGCATTCAGAAGTAGACCAGCTGATTTCTTTCCTACAATAATGTTGCTGCACTCACAGTAAGCACCATATGGTGATTTTATCAGATGTACATGGTTGAATTAGAGAAGGTGAAACCTGCTCTTAGTAAGCAAGCCTGTTTAGAATATGCATCTACACCATCATTATTTCTGCATCGTTCTCTTTGAGGAAATAACTTTTTTTGGTGTATTCCCTGCTAATTTAACATTCCTGTCATCCAGTCAAATGAATAATAATTTCCTTCTACTTTAGAAGAATGAAATATGATTAATTAAATGTGCATGTCAGCCCTTGCCATAGACAGTCACATGGAAAACAAATTTTTGTGATTTCAATTATAGTCGTCTTTAATCAGAATAGAAACATGAGAATATCTTAAAAATTGAATTTGGTTACTATTTCTTCTTTCTTGTGCTTAGGCTATTCAAATTAAAACTTATGTAATTTGTCCAATTACATATATAGTGCTCTATGTACTTCCTCTATTAAATCAGAATTTTGATTATCTGCTTTTCTTAGGATGACTGTGGTGTAGACAATAGTATATCACAAGAAGCTATCTTGTTTGCAGTCTCATTATATATTCCCATGTTTGATTAGGTATCGTTGTAATCTCAGTCACCCAATTAATCCAATTTCAACAGATACCACTGATTAATGAGAATGAATTAACCTTCCATTCTCTGCTACATATTTTTTTATACATTCTGATTGAAAATATATTGTTTGCTAAAGGCTGGCTTGTTTGTATTTTTTTTTTAGTTCAACAAATCTCAGCCTGATGTTTTGACAATCTTCAGGTTATCATTCCTTTAGTTAAGATGTTATTTTTATTGTAAAATGATAAACCTTAAGATTTTTTTGTGCTTGGTTGTATTCTTAATCTTGCTGTTCATCTGGTCATATTGGTTGTTTAATTGTTATCACCATACAACATATTTTCTGAGACTTTTTTAATCATCATAACATCCCATTACATTTACATTATTGAAACACATATCGTATTGTAAATTTTTTTAAAAGGCAAACAAAATCAAAAGTAATATTAAAAACAATTAAACATGCTTTAGTAATAAATGCTAACTGTATCCAGTGTAGTGACCTGTATCCACACAACTTTTCTTTTATGGCATATCTGTGTTTGGGGAGCTCTGGTTCGGTGCAAGAAATTCAGCTCTGATTCAGTGCAAGAAGTAAGCACTTGTATAACATGAAGATCACACGTATTCCCGCTTGGAGAAGCCTTTTTCTGCCACACAGAGTTTATAAAAGTTCAGTGCCTTTCTGAGAGTGATGTGTTGCAAATTCATTTTCATGTTGAAACCTAGACTGTTTACAGCTATATTGTAATGACAACATAATCACTGACTTTAAGATGCTCATTTGGGATTTATCCTACTGTAACTCGATGGAGAACTTAGGCCCTTGTATTTGTAGGTCAACAGATGTGTGCTTCACCTCTGGTGCTCCTCTGAGTGAGTACAGGAATGTTTTGCAGATGCTGTCAGATTATTTTGCAAGCACATTTCAGATTCCTGTGATGTATTCAGAATCAGAATTGCAGAAAACCTTTTAAAATCTGTTTTATACACTTGGAATTATAGTTTGAAAAGAGAGCTGAGTAACCAGACTGCAGTTTTAGAAATGCTTGTGTCCTTTGTTGCTGCTCCTAACAATTAAACATAGAATTACAAAGGAATAGTAAGTCAGGTATTTGGTGCAAGCTGACAAACTATGACTATAGATATAGAATAAATGATGCTAATCTTAATATGATGTTTTCTTTCAATAATTGCCTATGAGATGAGATGAATTTTGTCTCCAAAATAATTTTCTTTATGGGGTTGTTCTCCAGATCACAGATATCCTGTTATTGTTGGGGTAAATTTTAATTCTAGTGCACTATTTATAGTTGTAAGTGAAACAGTGTTGCAGCAACATCACGGGATAATAAAATTTTCAAATAACTTTACCTGTATAGGAGCTGGATTTTGAAGCCAAGACTAGCTATACCCTGAGGATAGAAGCAGCTAATATGCATGTTGACCCTCGCTTCCTGAGTCTGGGACCCTTCAGTGATATGACAACAGTGAAGATAATCGTAGAAGATGTCGATGAGCCGCCTGTGTTTACTTCACGTTTGTACTCCATGGTAGTGTCTGAGGCAGCAAAGGTTGGCACTATCATTGGAACCGTAGCAGCCCATGACCCAGATGCCTCAAACAGTCCTGTCAGGTAATTATCACATGTCTTAACTGCTTCTTTATTTAGCCTTTGTGTTTAAGTTTTTCACTTTCTTGTGGGAAGGTCTTTGGTTACACTGAAAGGAATTAGTTAGCCTTTTTTCCCATGCAGAGGGAGATTGATATGTTCAAAGAGTTTGCATATTTTGACTTTTATACTCCTGAACTGCAGAACCTTTGAAACAATAATATATTTAAATCTCTGTAAAACCAAGAAGAGAAGATATAATTTCAGGATTCCAAAGAAAAAAAACTTCAATTTATTACTCACATGTATTTCTCTCTAAGTTTAGGAAAAGCCTATTATCTGTAGCAAGTTATGTTCTCTTAAACCAACCAGGAACAACAACAATGAATAGATATATATTTATGTGTGTGTGCATGCATAATGATTCATATTCTGTGTGCACTATGCACAAGAATGTAACAGTATATAGTAATACATGGTGAACTGGAGCTGAGGTCCCACAGAAAAAAAAATTAGGAAGAACTCTTTATGTGAGTGAAATGTACAGGTCAAGGCATCTCCTCTCCTAGTCAGGATGGTTAAAGACAACAGGTTTTTTTCTTTTGTGAATTCTGCTTCAGCCAAATATCTTCCATTCAAATGGGAAGAGATATGAACACTAGAGATGCATGAAAACTGTCAAGGGCCTCTTCCTTTGTCTTCAGTGGGTGAAGAGCCTTCAAGTCTTCCACAACCTAATGTCCAGCATCATAAAGAAACCATAAAGTATCAATCTTATGTTTGCCTGTATTGAAGGTCAAAGCTCAAGGACAAAGGTTCACCACCTAAGTTAAACCACTAGTGAGTTTCTTGTTACTTTTCTTACGCAGAGTAGGAATATAATTGTCAAAGGAACGTGCAAAGGATCTAGAGATTAATACTTCTGACTCAGGAACATCTGCAGGAGGAGGAACACGTGCACAACTAAAAGTTAATACTAAGTTTCACTTGTGATTATTGTTCATTTAGGCCATATATAGAAAAGAATTTCACAGATACAGAACTCATTTCCATGTCACCATTTTTTGGTGATGTTAAATTTTTACTTTCATACATTGGAGATGAACTTGGGACTCTAGCGTGGCTCTTTAATTTCTAAAGCAGCAATGTTGAGTTGTAAAAATAAAGCATATGTTTCACTCCTAGAAGTGACGTAAGTGTTCCCTCTCTCTTTCATTATGTATTTGCAACATATTTAAAATAGCTGATTCCTACCATGTACAAACAAGTCCTAGATGGATGGTTGGCATAGATTTACTTGTGAAATTTATCTTTACTGAGCTCTTTCTTTGCTGTGGCAGTGTTTTCTGGCACTGATGTTAGCATCTGTTGTATAATATCTGGTTTAGCAGAATCATGTAGAGTAGGATTAAATCTAGTTCCATAAATGCAGTCCATGCTCAGAATGTTTTTGACTCCTTTGTAAATGTAAGGATGAGTTTATTTGCCTTGATAGGGTTAATTTTTACAATTCCAGCATGAAAAATAGTTACATCACCAGCTTAACTAACATCTTGAAGATTATTCTGTTACAAAGTTGATTGCGATTTGAGAGGGAGGGAAAAGAAAAATTGTGAGGGTTTATCTATATGCTTGTGAACCTGGTATGTACATTGTCAGGGGTACTGGAAGATCATATAATTTAAAACTGTCCTGCATCTGCAATGATATACATCAGAGCCAGATTCACCTAAAATTGGAATGTGTTAAGGAGGATTAATGCATAATACTTTTCATGATCTAGTTAAGAAGTTCAAATTATTAATCTATAAATAAGTATTCCAAATTCCAAACATTGGATTATACTGATATTGATTAAAAAATAGATTTGTTATAATTTATAAAATGTTGAAATTACAAGATCAGATACAATTAAAACCTTGACAATATTGGCCTGGGGGTGGGGGGAATAATAAACATTTTGAAAATAAGAGGTTATCTCATACGGACCAGAAAACTATTGATGTTTGAACTAGCTTAAATAAAGGATTTAAAACTCCTGCAGCTCAAAGATTTTCAAGTATTAATGGCTGCAAGGAATTAAAGGATTAAAAGTATTTAAAATAATTTTTTTTTTAGAATTTGAATATAGATACAATGCTTGCAAATAAGTTAAAGGAAACTGCTTGATTCCTATGCATAAAAATATTTTTCTTGTTGTTTCATAAGAATCTGTTGTCCAATTTATACAACTTGTTTGCTTTCCCCTCCCTTGCTTCTCCCCTTTTTATTGCTTCCATTTTTTGCTTTCTTGTTTTCCTCTTTCAGTTCTTCTCACCTCTCTCCTGCTTCTCTCTCTCTTTCTTACTATTTTTTGAAGAACAATCTTTGGTTCTTCAAATTGCGTAGTGATAGTGTTAATAATTGGTAAAACTAAAGGTTGGCAGGAGATTGAATCCCAGCTACAGGGTCTGCCAAGATTGACTACATAGCAGAGGTGACAGGCACAGTCTCAAGGGGAAACCTGACAGCCACAAAATAGCTGAAAAGTGCTGCTGACCAAATCAACAACAGTGCTGGCATTAAATAAAGTAAAAAATGAACTGTTAACATAAAATGAAAAAAAAAAAAAAGTGTAAGGAAAGCTTTCATCCATGAAACCTGCTGCTACTGTTTCAACTCTTTATGCTCTTCTCCCTCTCACTGTGACATCATATGGTAAACCACTTCTAATTATGTAACAAGTCTCTGCTCTAAGATTGAGGAGCCAAGAGGGATAGATAAAAATCTCAGTAATACAAGAAAGTAGAAGCAGCAGCAGCGGTCATGGTCGTGGTGGTGGGCAAGGCCAGGATTATATTAAGCAGTAGATAGTAGTAGGCCATTTTAATTAGTCCTGAGTGTAGGGAAACTCTTAGATGAAGAGTACATACTTGATCTAAATATATGTGTAGGAATCTGACCCAATATTAAATTGAATACCAAGAATATTCCAGTTGTAAATCTAAATCTGCCTCTTCAACTGTCCCTTTCTCTCCAAAAGGTTATAAGCAAAACACCTACAGGTATTTCAACCTTTTCCTTTATGATATTTTCTGTTTGTTAAGGAGCTTATTTCCCCTTTCTAAAAGAAACTTGGAGGGGAAAGATATGTTAAGCCATATCTGTCTAATGACAGTAAAACACAGGGACCTGACAGTGATGACATGCAATCTGTGGACCTACTCTGCATCACCTCTCTTTTTTCCCCTCTCCCTGCAGCTCTGAGTGACTCAAGGGCTCTGAAGTGCTGGGGCATAAGTTGTGGGCCCCAAGTTGGAGTTGACCTGTGAATGAGTCACAGCCTACCAGAATGTTTTGTTTTTCTTATTGGCTTCATGTTCCAGAGGCAGAACCTGGCCCACATGTGTCTCTGTGGCTCTGGCCTCACCCAGGTGGTGGTGGTTGGGGTGGTGGGCGAGGCCAGGATTATATCAACCAGGAGTTGATTAGTTTGTGGACCTTCCTGTTGGGTGTGGCTTCTGTTTGGGCTGGTTGTATCTTGCTGAGCTCACTGAGTGGTGTCCTTCCATGTGAAGGGCCCCTGAGGGAGCCATCTCTGTGTGTTGTGTCCAGCCTGTGATGCTGGCACCACAGTGGGCAGTGGAGAAGCTGAACCCACAGGAACCTATGGCAGGACTGTCTGAAAGAAGACTTCTGAGGGGATGTTACTGAGTTCAGTGTTGGCCTGTGTGATCAGGCAACAGATGGCAGCATAAAATGATGAAGGGTGAACCAGCACAACAGGCTCTTCTGCTGGTGGTAGAAAACTCTGTGCTCAGACTACCAGCCCCCATGGGAGCAGCACCTGAGTGATGCAGCTACCTAGCAAATGTCCAACTTGACTTCTCCTTAGCTGGGGTTCAAGAGGATGTTGTTCTGTGAAAAAATGAAAGCTTGCCTTACAGCAGAAAGGATGAAAGAAAAGAGAGGGGAATACCTATATATTCACTTAAGAGGACACTGTGAAAATGGAGCCTGCCACTATAGGCACAGATCACTGTGCAACCTGCTCAGCTTGGCATATCACTTTGCTTCTCTGAATACCCCAGAGAAACTGGGCAAAACAAAGCTCAAAATGGGGAAACTGAAAACACTTTCTCTCTAGTAAGAATTCAATTAAATGTTTTTATAAGCTGTAAATGAACATAAATCAAAAGTTTTCTTTCATCCTTCACCTAGGTACTCAATAGATCGAAACACAGACCTGGAGAGGTATTTCAATATTGATGCCAACAGTGGAGTCATTACAACTGCCAAACCTTTGGACAGGGAAACTAATGCTGTTCATAATATCACAGTTTTGGCTATGGAAAGTCGTAAGTAACACTAGATTTTATCAGCTGTTTATGTGTGAAAATTCAGGCATGGTGTTGATGAGTTGCATTGAGAGAAATTATGACAGTTTCAAACCATGGCAGATAAAAATAGCTTTTACTCAATGTGAATGAGATCTACAGGATAAAAACTAAGAAACACAACAGATTCAGTATGTGCCCTTTCCTTTGCCTCACACCTTGTGTAGTCTTTTGACTTCTGAAAAACAAGTACAAAGCAAGACAAAATATGTTAACTCAGCAGGCTCAGACCAAGTGTCATTAGAGGAAAATTGATATGGAGTATAGAGGAGAGCAGTTAGCCCATCTTAGTGATGACACTCACTGAGATTTGATTGCCGTTGGTCAACCACAGCATTCTTAAAAGGCATGAAGGAAAGCAGATGAGAACGCTTGTGTGGTTTCATTTTCCTGACTCTGTTAGGACTGTGAAGGATATTTTGTAAATTGGTATCTTTTCTGGTGTAAGATGAAAAGTGTGAAGAACTGAACCTTCAAGTGCATATAACAAGAATTCTGTTAATGCAAGTTCAAACATAAACTTCTTCAACTCTGAATACATTCTGTGAAAAACAGTGTACTTTTGCCTTTATATTTGAAGAATTTATTTCTTCAAATTTCGTCCTTATTATTATATTGTTGGACTGTGATAATGAAAGTGTTACCAGTTCTCTGGCCTATTATTTTAAAAATCCTCACTTCTTGCTTTCACTGAGCTTAATTTAGTGTTTAACCTGAAAGCTAACATTTATCATTTAGTGTCTGTATGAATTTATATGGTATTCTTAGGAGTGGATTTTTAGTGTAGGAGGCTAGCATGGAAACCAAAAATTTTCCTGGGCAGTAACAGAACGGACAAGCTAGCCAAGAGGCATACCTGACACAAATGGGAGTCTAGGAGCACAAGTAATACCTTACAATACCTTAATGTATGTTCATGTCGTGCTTGATTTTCGATAAGCTTAGATTAGCAGAGGAAATGGTTTATGCCAAAATTGCTTACTCCTCTGGTATTTTATATATGGAAGAAAAAAAACACACCAAAGCAAAACACTTTGTGATCTACATTTGGATGCATTGCTTTAAAAACTTACAATACTTACTAAAATGTGGTTCAATGCTCTATGAAAAGATAGATGCATATTTGAAGGTTTGTACAGTTTTTCATTCTGCCCTGCTCTATCAATGATATGACCAGTTGTGGTAAAAAAAAAAAATGCAGTCTTTCTCTTCCTTGCTCTGAACCAAAAGCATTATCTGGCAAAATAATTATAAGACACACTGATGTCCTTTATGCTTAGTCCAAAAATATCAACTTCTTGAGATTAAATGATGATATTGGACCCTGAACAGACTTGCATTTTAGCTAGAGATGTGCCTAAGCTTAAGAATGTGATTCATATTTAAGGTGTGCAACATGTTAATGACAGTGTTGGAATACTCAGTTGTGTGTACACATTAAATACTTTGGGATTTGATTGGGAATACAGCTTCCTCTTTTATCTGTTATACATAGTTGATGGAATTCTGTTTTTAAATTCTTAACAGCCTGATCAACCTGAATTTCAAGAAGAATTTATTTAACCCAGAATAACTATGATATTCCCAATATGAATAGAGCTGTGCTGTGCCTCTTGAAAATGGTTTAACATCATTTTGCTCTTATCCTTCCATATGATGTTATTCAATGCTGTGATTAATGAGTTAGATTTTCAGTTTATCCCTGAGAGTGAAATATTAGTTTAATTGAAGGGGCTGGAAAGCATAAACATTGTTTCCACAGAGGATCAAACCAAAAGTTTCCTTTGTTTTTCTGGGAGGAATTGTAATTGATTTGATATGTATATACAAAAGAAGAATGCAAATTAAAAATGTTCTGACCTTAAGGATAACTTGCAAGGAGCTCTTCTTGATTGTTTTTTTTTGGCTTCTTTTCCTATAGAGAATCCAGCACAGATTGGGAGAGGCTATGTAGCCATCACTATCCTTGACATCAATGACAATGCCCCTGAGTTTGCCATGGAATATGAAACAACTGTCTGTGAAAATGCTCAGCCTGGTCAGGTATGCCTTGATAGATTTTTTTAATGTTTATTTTTATCTGATAGGTGGTCATTCCTTATGAAAGCTTGCCAGCTTTAAGATAAAATATAATCAGCTTACGGCAGTAAAAATGATACTTTGATGTCCAGCACAAGGAAATATTAATCACATCTTAACATCTTTACCATACATCTGAAGAGAAAGACTCAGGTGTAAAAATTACTTGTTGAAGGTACTGTTAAAAGCTTTTGTCTTCTTACTGATATAATCATAGGATCAGAGAATGTTTGGGGATGGAAAGGACCTTTAAAGGTCATCTAGTCCAACCCCCCTCAAGTGAGCAGGGACATCTTCAATTAGAGCACATTTCTCAGAGTCCCGTCCAACCTGGCCTGGAATGTTTCCATGGATGGGCCTTCTATCGCCTCTCTGAGAAACCAGTGCCAGTGTTTGATCACCCTCATTGTAAAACATTTCTTCCTTATATCTAGTCTGAATATACCCTCTTTCAGTTTAAAACCATAACCCCTTGTCCTATCACAAGAGGCTCTGCTAAAAAGATTGTCCCTATCTTTCTTATAAGTCCCCTTTAAGTACTGAATTGCCACAATAAGGTCTCCCTGGAGCTTTCTCTTCTCAAGGCTGAACTACCCCAAACTGACACATTTTGTTAAACACACTTAATTTTGAATAATATGGAGAATGCGTACTTCCTCCCAATTTTGCTGGGAAGTGGGAAGTCACAACACAGAGGTTATTCTGAGGCTAAAGGCCTACCATTCCTGAAGTGAGTACATATGTTTATTTTCCTTAGGAAGTATGGGCCATAAGGCCACGATTTCACAAGGGAAATGTATTCTTACCTCACTCCTTTTTAGCTCCTCAAATGTGTTCTTGTAGTCCTAATCTCAACTAAAAGCATCTGTTGTTGCTTGTCCTTGGTGTTTCTCTTATTTGGACCTTTCTTTCCTGCTTTGTAAGACCTCAGAAAAGATATATACTTTCTCATTCTCTTGTCTCTCTCCCAGGAAACTAGTATGTGTTTCACCCACACAGATCCTACGTATTCCCTGGGAGACTTTGTGCTTTCTCCCAAAACACTGTCCTTCCTGTGGCAGATGTTATTTATTGCACATTTCAAAATCACAGGATAATTTAAATCCTTAAGAGAAAACACTATGACTATTAGCTTGTGTTCATGAGAAATACAGAATATGTGTGTTCTTATTGAATTACTTGTTTTCCCTGTGATCTAGTCAGAACTGTTAGCTCTGTGTATTTATTCTGTATGGATTTTAAACAATGGTGACACCTTTTTCAGAAGCATCTTTTGGCAGAATGTATAGAAAATAAAAATGGAAAAATAAGTATAATAATAAAAAAAGAAATCCCAGAAAATATTAATATACTTATGACTTGGTTTTTTATTTTTAATGAAATATATATTTTAAAAAATCCTGAAATAAAATTCTCAAAAGCATAATTGTTTCCTTGTGCAAGTTTACAACATTGATTGCAGCCACTGATTGCTACACTAGGGGCCATACAGAAGTTATACTTCTTCCACTGCCATGCGGTTTATACTCCAAGCTCTGGTGAATGACAGGACCTAACTTTCTCACAGGCCCTGGAGATCATTGCTGCTACAGGAAAAGCAAAGAGTCAAGTCACATTTTAGTTTTACTAGTATCTATACGTGCTTAAGAGATTAGAAAAACAAAATGCAATGTGAGCAGGAGTCAAGGGACTGTTGATACTTTGATATGTAATAGAGGGGTTATACACTGTACAGTGTACCCTGAGGGTGGTGAGACACTGGCACAGGT
>JAVSBS010013969.1:75710-91431 GCA_033124195.1 Coracias cyanogaster
GTGGGTGTGGATGCTCCATCCCTGGATGTGTTCAAGGCCAGGTTGGATGGGACTTTTAACAACCTGGTCTAGTGGGAGGTGTCCCTGCCCATGACAAGGGGGTTGGAACTAGATGATCTTTGAGGTCCCTTCCAACCCAAATCATTCTATGATTCTATGATATGATTCTATGCTTCTTTTTATTAAAAACAATGAATCCCCAATGTATCTCAAAACAGGTGATCCAGAAAATCAGTGCAATTGATAAAGATGACCCACCCAATGGCCATCAGTTCTACTTCAGTTTAACAGCAGAAGCAGCAAATAACCACAATTTTACACTGCAGGACAACAAAGGTGAGGACCTTTTATTTGGGGAAATATTCTCTACTAACAGCTTTCATTTTGAACATATTGTGGTGATTATGACCTACATAAACTTCTAGTAAGGACATAAATTCAACTACAATCAGCCTGCAAAATAATTTTATCTGCAGATTATTTGTCAAGGGAATTAAGCTGTTGTTTGAATCACTTAAAGCCTTGAGCCAAACAGAAGCTCCAAATTTCTTTTTTTTTTCAGAAGTCACTCTTCTCACTTTTTTTTTTCCTTGTATTTATAGGTTTTTATCTAAATTAGATTTTACCTTGGGGCAGTAATTGAAAAATGTCCAGGAATTCAGTTTTATTACTATAACTCAGGGCATAAAAAATGCATGCACAGTAAACTGAGAGGGTTATTTTTTTCAGATAAAACATATCTTTTCAGAAAGTATATCACCTATTGAAGAATGCTTTTGATAAGGAAAGTTGCTTACACTATTTACATAGACTTCTTATGACTATTTCCCCAAAGACTTATGCAAAGACTCTCATTGACATCACGTTTCTATTAGTTAAAATATCCGAGAACATGCTTCTAATTAGTGTTCTCATTAGTTGCACTGCATAGTACAGCA
Organism: Coracias cyanogaster; assembly: GCA_033124195.1. Taxonomy (NCBI): domain Eukaryota; kingdom Metazoa; phylum Chordata; class Aves; order Coraciiformes; family Coraciidae; genus Coracias; species Coracias cyanogaster. The sequence continues at coordinate 76,649 of JAVSBS010013969.1, forward strand.
GCTGGGCATGTATCAGTCAGTTTAGCTATTAGCTGGAGCAAATAGAACCAAATAGACACTATGCTAGTCCTGCACTGCTCTTTTATGGATCAGTACTAAAAAAAAGTTATCCTTATTAATAAAATAAGGAAAACAGACATATGGTGGACTAGAAGATACCTTTTATACAGAGAGACTTTGAACAACATTTACAAAGTATTATAACATGTGACTTAATAACATTCTCTCACACAGCTATTTGTTGCTTCACCCTGAGAGTAGTCACTGACAGGCTTAATTTTCTTCATAGGAGAAGCTCGTAGTTCTAAACTAAAGCCTGTAATAGTAATAATGATCGAAATAATTGCATTAGCAATGCATTAAAGTAAATGTATTAGAAAAAGGCTCTATTCAGAAATCTGACATGGTTACAAGTACTGTAAAGTATTTAATGAGAAGACAGGCCCTCTTCCAGAGAACTTACAATTTGGAAAAAGTAATAATAGGCTTTTGGCAACACTAGTAAAATTGATTGAGTCGCAAGACACAAGAGCAATGGTTTCTTTCAATGTTAATTAATTTTATGCATATATCATATGATGCTCTATGAAGAAGTGCTTGCCTGTTTTCCCAGGTAGATCATAATAAATGACATAATAAGATAACTTTAAGGACTGTCAATATATCTGGCTATAAATAGGTAGGTAAGCAGATAGATAGACAGACCGACCGACCGACCTTTTCTATACATTCTAGGAGATGTAACTCCCTACCTCTCAGGAGCTGTCAACCTGTATTGAACACAGTGAGTTTTGCACATATTTTGTGGAACACATGGACTTTTAAATCACTCAACTCAGAGCAACTTTGAACCGTATATTTTAGACTAATTATATTAGTCATCTTGACTCTCAGATGGGACTGAAAAAAGTGCATGTCTTTGCTACATGTACAATCACCTGTATTTGTGCACCAACTGGACTTTTTTTGCATTAAAAAATATTTCACTGGTCTTCAGAACTTACTCTTCTGTTACTATGTTCATCCTTTCCATTAATATGATAACTGTATTGGTAAATAATTGAAATAGATCTTTGGACATTAGACCTGAAACAGATATGTAGATACTTAATCTGATCCCTGAAGGGCAAATTTTTTTCTTTTTTATATTGATCTTCAACTGTCTATCAAAAGTGTGGAACTGTGAGCTTGACTGAAACTGTATAGACTGAAGTTTTGAAATAGTCTTTCATGGAAAACATAAATCTTTTTGTTGAGTTGAGTATCATTTCTCAGCTGATCCTATCTCTGCAGCTTCAAAAAAAGAAAGATTAACCTGTTGAAATAATAGAAATGTGTTTAGAAAGTTTCTTAAGTGAAAGACTATTATTTACAGGCTGGTGTTGCAGAAAGGTCATGTGTTTTAGATTTATCCTTTTATTCCTTTATCTAGATAACACCGCAACAGTATTAACCAGAAGAAATGGGTTCCGAAGACAAGAACAGTCTGTTTTCTACTTGCCAATATTCATTGTGGACAGTGGATCACCTTCACTTAGTAGCACTAATACCCTCACCATCAGAGTCTGTGATTGTGATGCGGATGGTATTGCTCAGACATGTAACGCAGAAGCATATATCTTGCCTGCCGGACTTAGCACCGGAGCCCTGATCGCAATATTGGCCTGTGTCTTGACACTGCTAGGTACGTTTTCTTCCTCTTATCCTTATTTTTCCTTCAATATATAGTAGAAATAGATATATATGTATATAAGCTTCAACATTCCCTACCCTGATTTCTGTAAACAGGGACACTTAACATTTCAGGCAGAACAGAATGTCGTATCATGAGGCACACAAAATCTTTAGTTTGGGATTTTCAAGTTCAGATACTTTGTTTCTATATCAAGCTGCCTCCAGACATATGTATGAAATAATAGTAAAAGAAAAAACAAGATCACTTGCATCAAATGTGATATTTAAGAGACAGACAATGCAGTTTATGGAAGCATTTTGTTTAGCATGCTCACCATATAACCGGTATAAATGCGTGTCCCTTTTTCAGAAATGTGACTATTTTAAAGCATTTATTGATTTGCACAGAATAAAAGACATTTCAAAAATATAACAGTAATTTACTGATGGGAATCATATTTAATTGCAAAACTTCTACAGAATCTTCTTTTGTTACTTCCACAACTGGTAGCACAGTTGGATTTTATGTTGTGCTGTCAGACTGCAACTAGATAAAAGACAGTGGAAAACAGTGGAACAGGGTCAGCGTCCCAGTTTGGATAGCATTTCTCATTTCATGCCAAGTCCTTAAACAAATGATTACTTATTTCATGCCGAGTCCTTAAACAAATGACTTCATGGTAGTAGTAAAGGGCCAAATCAAGGAGTAAAGATGAAAGATCATCCTGCAGGATGCAGGTGAATAAAAGTGCCGTTTTATTTATTGTCAAAAAGTTCACATAAACAAGGGTACTGATTCAGGACACAAGAATTTTCTTGAGTGTTGTTAATCCATTGAGAGATCTTTCTATTCCCTGGCTGTACATATCAGTCTGAGGGAAAGGGGAAGACCATAGCCTCCTCAGGTTAGTATAATCCCAGTAGTGATTTATCTGTCACTGTTATCCAAGTAATTTGAAAGGTCAAATCCAGAGACTTCTCTCCACGCTTCTGTTCGTGTTAGTGCTTCAACAAGGTACAGATTTCTTACTGACTTCTTATTCACCTCACTGCAAACCATTAGAAGGAAATGTCCCTTCTCCTACGAATATTTCTAAAGGACTCAAAAAAGGAGATTCTCTTGTACTGTTGTTACAGAGTAAGAAAAATCATTACCTCTGCAATGAATCCGACCGACTTCCTCAGTAGCTAGGTATAGGAGGTGGCATTTCCAGAGTTGTCCATCTTTGTGAGAAAAAAACCTGACAAAATAAGTTTGTTTAAACTCAGTCAACACATGGGTAGGCCTAGGTTTTAGGAGAAATGAAAAGGAATGAAAGTCAAAAGTTTTAATGGACATTTTTTTAAAATGATACTTTTCTGGTAACATTTCTGAGCCATTTATACACCCAAATAAACTTTATTTGGACATGAAGCTCAATGGTAGAGTTCAAAAGATATGCAAAAGATTCTCTCATACCAACTGGCATTGGCATCAGTGGAAAAACACTGATTTAAAACTTTGAATTTTTTCTGTAACAATAACAATTCATCCCAAACTGAAACATCACCATTTCTGTTATATATAAAAAGGAGGTTTCTGAAGATTACGTAAGAAACTACTGTAGAAATAATACTGCCTGGCCTGGGCATAAGCTTTTCTTAAATAGGAACCATATGTCTTAAAAAAGAGCATTGAGTAGAGATACATCATGTTACTAGGCAGTAACTTGCTTATTCTACTCAGTACACCAGGATTCAAATACAACCTATAAATCAAGAAGCCTGAGTTTTTATTCCAGTCTTTTTTAGACTGTTGAACAAGTGTTTGGTGAAGAATTGAGGATAAGTTCTCTGAACATTGTTTGAATATGGGCTGTGCACTGCAGAGGAATCTTGCGTATGACCACCTTACCATTGATTTTATTTTTTTTTTTAAATCAAAGCATTTGACTTCCAAATTCAGCTGTCTGAATGCATCACCACTATTTATCCAAACAGACACTTGTAAGTGCCATCATCACTTCCGATCTAAACTGTTCCTTTTGGGTACAGTTCAAAGCTGTGGACACTGTGCATTTGTATGGCAGCCCTGGCTTTGAGTCCTACATTTCGGTATTGTATCCGGCTCCTCTTTTTTTTCTCAGCCAGGTGCCAGTCTTCACAAGAAGGAGGTGCCTAAGCATCACTACTGCCGCGTGAAACCCCAGTCAAGTGTTGTTGCTTGGCCAGTCCCCGTGCCTTTCTTCTCTCATTCATTCCTAGAAAACATTTTCTGGGATCAGCTGAATGGTTGTACTGCTAGAAAATTACTTTCTTCTTTTCCCTTTTTCTTTACATATCCATTCCTTAGAAAGAATCCTGAGGATCCACTAGCACATTACAAAAAATAGGCTTCAGCTGTTGGCAAGCATTTCCAGGGCTGGGACCAAGGGATGCCCTATTTTTTTTTAAGAGTTTGTCAAAGAAAAGAGGAGACAGGCTACTGGATCGAAAATTTTCCTGTCCCAAGATTAACAAGAATGTGACTAGATTTACACAGTGTAAATCTAGTCACATTCATCAATGTCATCTCAATGTGAGTGCCAGCTGTAATGCAGAGAAGGCATGAGATTTGCATAAATGTCATGGATACATGCATACTGGCATTACTAACTTGAATTCTCAATAAGCTCTTATCATCTTCTTAAAGTTAGTATGAAGTACTTTGATATTTATTCTTGTCCTATACATCCTGTTGCCTAATAAACAACCATTTGTCTTGACCAAGGTTCAGATTGTCTCAGTGAGATTTCTTAGTGTTATTTTTACTTAAGCAACTGATCAATATTAGAGAAACACAATGTTTTCTCTGATGCTAAGAAGAATGTTTCTCAATCATACTTATTCAGTATAATTGCATATAACACAGTGTAGACTTTTTTCAAACCAAAATAATTTTTTAAAGTTAAAAACCTTTTACCAAATTTTTTTCTTCCTCGTGTTGACTGATTTTATTCCACAAGAAAGTTCCAGTACATAGTTAATTACTCAAAAGAGCTTTATAATTATTCACTCTGCACTGAGGCTATGCTTTAAAGAAAAGTACTTTTAAAAGTGCTCATGATTTATTCTAGAAGAAGCATGTGAAAAGATAGTTTGTATTTGGTTTGGACTGTACATAATTTTTAGAGAAGTAAGTAGGAATTTTTTAACTCCTCTGAAAATTATATGGTAATTTAATTCAAGGTAATTTGTTTTTCAGTTAGCATCTTCCAGACACAGTAATTGCTTTTGTAACAAGTGTTTAGCATAAAATGTGTACATAAAAATCACACAAGAGAATGTTCACCTGTAGATAACCAAATTGTATTTGAGAGGTTTAAGATTTTCTTTCTATTGAAACAATGAGAAGTTAGATTGACATTATGCTTTTTCATGATTTTTATCTTCCGTACTTCTGAATACAATCTATTAGTACCACCTATTTTGTTTGTTAGAAACACTAAAGAAAGCCTCTTATTAGTGTGGTACTAGAGCTTACAAGTTAATAATACATTGATTAAACTTCAACTACAAATATAAATTATTATTTTTTTCGTTTGAAATGTGAGGAATTTGCCATTATTATCACAATACCTACAAGAACCCAATTGAATCAGCACACATAATTGTGTGACTCGTAAATAAGAAGAAACAGTCCTCGTCATACGGATCTTATTCTCTAAATAGGTAAAATGTGTACAGAATGCCACTATGTAGCATGTGTGGTTTTTGGTCTCACAGTTTCAAAAGTGATAAATCTGTAACTGTTTTAACTTAGGCATATCCAAATTAAGTCACTGGAAAGGTGACTGAGTATGTAGAAGCTGTTTTCTGAAAGTTACAGAGCCTGTTAGGGTCACTCAGTGTGGACATTTAAAGGTCACAGTCTCTTTGCAAATATCAGTCCAAACTGATTAAACAACAGTTACACATGAAGCTTGTTAACTGGGAATTAAACGCAGGTTTCCTGAGTCTTGACCTCTGTAATCCCCAAGTCTCATCTGGCTGTACTGGCAACTGAAAGGTATAACTAAATAAGTTATTAGTGCTGCTTAGATGGCTGAGAATCTCCAATCTTCAGCTTTATGAATCACGACACACCTAAGGCATAAACCAGCGTGCACATTTGCTTGCAGCTGATGCGGCTTAGTGCTATAGTAAATGCCAGGCTTAAGGGTCCAGTGTGTACACGGTGTGATAATGCTGGTGATTTAGCTCTGTCCCTTACCATATAACTCCGCACGTAGTTTGCTCCCTCAGGTTGTCCCTGGGCTCTTATGACTTCCTTAGAATTATGTTGCAGTTGCCTGAAGTACAAAAGGAAAGATTAATAATAAAACAGAGAAATACGCTCAGGTGACCTAAGCCTGGCTTTTTACCAGATCAGACCAAAATGGAAATTTCATATTCCCATAAAACACAAGGAATAGTAGGAATACAAGGAACGTGATATAAAGTACAAGGAATACTATATAAAACATTCATTGTATCTTGATTTTTACTGTACCTTTAGGTGGACCTGCCTACTAAGTTTCACATTTTTTCACTTATTAGCAGATACTTCACTTTCAAAATGAAGTATGTTAGGAAGGTGTGAAAATGCATTTACACTTGAGTGAAGGAAATGATAAGCTTTTTACTTATATGACAACACAAATTGTGACAGTAAATGTTAAAAAAAAAAAAATCAAAAAGTTGTGTCAATAGCAGTCCCAGATTAAATGTATATTTGTACTGTCAGCAAGCTAATTTGTCTTTTGCTTTAAAGTATCTTGTATAACAAGGAAAAACATTAAGTGTGGAGTGCAATTGTTGTCTTTATGATGGTGACAATTCTGTATTCTCCGCTGTATAATTTACAGCTCAATTTGTATTATACAAATATTAGACAGAATGTTTTGAAATTTCACAAAAGCCACATTAAAGGTCAAAATCTTATACTGTCAAACTGCTTATTTAAATATTGTTCAAAGCAAAATGCCCAAACTAGTGGCTTCTTAATTCAATACACAAAGCATAAATCAGGGAGAGGCCAGGGGCAAAAAAAGTGAAAGAGTGATGCTGATGCTGCAGTAATATAGTGTCACAAGGCATCTGTTAGTAGATGGATCATTAGATGTGTGCCTGGTAGCTACTGAAAAAAGGGGAAAAAATATTGTCTAATATATTTGTCAAAAAGTTCAGAAAAAAATTGAACTTGTTCCAGTTTTATTTTTAGATATGCATAGCTCCAATGGAAAATAAAAAGCATTGCAGAAAGTCTACCTTTCTTCTTGCCACTCATCTTACGCTTTATGCTCACCATTTTATGCTCACCACTCATCTTATGTTTTAGCCAATTCCAAATATTACCATAATGTCTGTAGACATACAATACAGATTTCTGCATGTACAGTCTCTGAATGACAGGTTTATTCTAACCAAGTGATCCAATATTAAATCATACCTCACACTGACTAGATTGATATTGATTTTTAAAGTTCCTCCCTGAAAAGAAGGGCTTTCAAGAATGGCAGTCTTAAATCATACAATTTATGAAGGCCACTTTTGAAACTACCTAGAGAAGCTCAAGACTAATTTTATCTATATAAGCTTTTACTATTCCAGATGTTTCTACATCGTTTGGTTAGCATATCAAATTGCTGTAAGAAAATATTCTTAAGATTAAAAATAAACATAAAAACAGAAGAGATTAATTGAATGTGGGATGACACTTACTTTTCAATGTCCTGTTATTTTTATAGTCATAGCAATGCCTGCTATTTTCTAGGAGTATCATTAACTCAGCAAATGTTACCCAGATGCCACAATATAATATTAACAATTTTCTAGGAGGATGAATCACATTCCATAATGTCCTACAGATAGGTACAATATTCATATTACTCGTTCTGTATTTTGTGTGTCAGCAATGATGTTTCTCTACCAAAACTGTATTTGAACAAGAGGACCCTTGAGTTAGTTTCTCCCAGTTCTTTTGGCTGTCACTGCAGTTTAGTATTAGCTTTCAAGCTGAAAGAAACTTTAAGGATTAAAATTTAAAAATAATTACATTTCTAACACTGATCCAATAAACTCCAGCCCTAGGAGTTCTCATTATATGTAATTCATAAACTTCAAGTACAGTACTTGGCACTTTATAGGAAAGTGAAGTCTTATATAGAGATACTTTTAATCCATGGACTAGGACAGTCTTCTTTTACACATTGCTTAACAATTCAGTGTTCATCAATCTATGATTATTTTAATCTTTTTTTTATTATTATTTTTTAGCAGAGCTCAGCCATATACTTTAATTCAGTCACTTCCCAAACCACGGTTGTTAAATTCTGTTCAGTTACTTTATAAATGTGCTTTTATCACTTGGGCAATTAAGAGTTCAGAAAAAGGTCTTCTGTTTTATTTCATGGCAATGAGATTGTAATAGTCAGACTGAAGCAGTCCTGAAATTTATGTCTAGCAGACAGCATAGGACATAGAATTAGAGATGAAGATGTTAATCCAGAATGGTTTTGGAAATAGGTTCTTTAATGTCTAAAAAGCTTATGGTTTAAAACCTGTTTCAGAACCTGCTAGGTTACAAATCTAGCTGCACAAATTGCCTGCAACTTCCTTGGGTCTTTGCCATATGAATTAATAAGTACTTCCACCACTGGGAAAAATGTGAGGAAACTTTAGCATTGCTAAAACTCCAGTCTTTCTGTGTTCCAGTTCTTGTCTTGCTGATTGTCACCATGAGGAGACGGAAAAAAGAGCCCCTCATTTTTGATGAAGAGAGAGATATCAGAGAGAACATTGTCAGGTATGATGATGAGGGTGGTGGAGAGGAAGACACGGAGGCTTTTGACATGGCTGCCTTGAGAAACCTCAACATCATCCGAGACACCAAGACCAGAAGAGATGTGACACCTGAGATTCAGTTCTTGAGCAGACCAACTTTTAAAAGCATCCCAGATAATGTCATTTTTAGAGAATTTATCTGGGAAAGACTAAAAGAAGCTGATGTGGACCCCTGCGCGCCACCCTATGACTCCCTGCAGACATATGCGTTTGAGGGAAATGGCTCAGTGGCAGAGTCGCTCAGTTCTTTAGATTCGATCAGCTCAAACTCTGACCAGAACTACGATTACCTCAGTGACTGGGGCCCTCGCTTTAAAAGGCTTGCAGATATGTATGGGACTGGACCAGAATGCTTATACTCATAGCCTTGGAACTTTTCTCTGGCAATGCACTGAAGAGTACTAAAACAGAAAACTCAACCTTACAGACTGAAGAAAGTTGTAAATATTTCTCCATTTTTAACCTTTTAGGTTTTTTTGCCTTGGTGGAACATATCTTCATTAGACTTGTCCTAGGGACTGCACTGACCACACAGAATATGAGCATTTGGTGGCATTTTTGATAAAATGAAATGCTCAGCCACGTTCAAATAGATAGCAACCCTCAGATACCTGCAGAGGCAACTCACTTTCAAGAGTGTTATGCACTGTGACCTCAACGAGCCAATGATACTCTGTAGATGCCTTTGTGGTATTGTTATATCTAGAACACAGAGACTCTGGTATGAGATAAGTGTGAGAAGAAACAAATTTACAAATCTAATATATAATTCAAAACAACATTACAATATATGGTATTTATAGATGCAAGGGGGTTTTAGCCAGATTTTCTTTACAGTGTTGCATGCAGCTTGCTAGGCCAAAAGCAGGACAGACGTGAAAACAAACAAAAGCCCAACAGAACATTGTTTTTTGCTTCTCCTTGTTTGTTCTCAGAGCTATGTAATTACAAAGCTCTGTAATTTTCTAGGTAGTTTTATGCAAAGTTACTGTTTGTACTAAGGAATTCCGCAGTGTTTGTCATCAACTTACCAAAGTCGTTTACAAACTACATAAAGTAAGAAATATGGAGGGGTATTCTTCTGGTTGAAAAGTTTTGTGATGCTCATGTAGGTATAGAAAAGATGTTGCTATCTATTTGCTACTTTTTATTACCTCTTCTGATTTGTACAGGAGAATTTATCCTTTTTTATTATTATTTGACATAAAGTGTTATATTTATTTTGGAGCTCCAATCTCCACTAAATTCAGGTCCATTTTACTGCCTCATGGTATTAGACTTGTCAGAACATGCTGATTTTTCTCCAGTCTCAGATAAATGTAGGAAATGAAGCATGGAAACAGAGAAATTACAGTAAAGCTATTTCGCCCGCCATTCATCTCTCAGAAAGGAGAGTCGCTCCAAGGACATGCAGTTGTTCTTCTGAGCCATTACAAAGTCTGAGACATTTAAATAAAATATTTGTACATTGAATTTTTGGAAAGAAGACTACAGAGGTAGCTGGGAGTGTCTTTAAAGCAAGATTTAATTTTCAAGGTTAAACATGCTATATACTTCAAAGACTGTAAACAACTTGCTTTTCTCCTTCTCCTTCTCTTTTTCTGCTGAAGAATCACAGTAAAAGACACTTCAACTCTTTTCTTATGTTAAGCAATGTAGTGCTATTAGCTCCAGAAATCATCTTTAGATCCTGCTACACATGAGCATTTTTCCTCAATGGTGTTAACTCACCACACATACTTTCTATGCTGGTTCAGGTGTGCCACAACAGAAGGACAACTGCTGTTAGTTGAAATATTGTACGATTTTGAAGTAGGATTTCTTAGAGTAAGACAGCTTTTTTATGATTCAGGCAATATTTATACTTCATCTTCCATGGTTTATTACTAGATAATAAGGCATATATTCAACTAAAATAGTGATTTTAAGTATTATTTCTGATTGTTTTGGTTTAGATAATCTGTAGATGAGTTCCTAAATTAGACTGCTCCTGCAAACTTTTTTGCTTCCATCTAACTTGAAATGACTTGACTTACCTGCTGTTACTGAGAGACATAGAGAATTGTTTGCAGGATTACGTTTGTGAACAGAAGGTACTCCATAGAGGAGGATGCTCACTCTAAAAGTACTTCTTTCTAAAAGAAGGATCCTTGTACTAAAATCTGAATATATGACGACACCAGGCTGGGAAATGGAAAATTATCATTAAGGCTTTGTAATTTTTGCAGCCCAGCATTATCAATTAACTATGTGAAAGTGGCCTTCAGCTCCATCAGAGAAAACAAAATAATTTCAGTCATCTGCAACATATTTAATTTGAGTTACATTTTGGTAGACAATCATTGTTTCATAATTCAGTAGATTTGCTTCTAGTTGTATTAAATATATATATATAGGTATATATATATATGACAGATTTTGTAATGGAACTGAAAGTTATTGCCCATGACTTTTAGTCATACATGTAAGATTTTCAATAAAAAAAATATTAAAAAAAAAAAGAAAATGAACTATGTGTATGCAGCTTAATGAGAGCTAGATAGGATGCAGGAGTTAAGCAGATATTAAATCAGCAAGGTGCTGAGAGAGCAGTTTTTTATTAATCTCCTTGTTTGTGGGAAGATAATTCATTCATCTGGATTAAGATGTCAAAAATGCTGATTTTAGCACATAACACTCAAAGGAGATTTAAATGCAGTTTAGAGTAAACAGCACAATTCCCTTGCTTTTCCACCTTCTATATCTGTAAAAACCTAAAAAGCTCCCCTTTTACAAAACCAGGAGAGGAGGTGGTGGTGGGGTGTGTGTGTTTTCTGTGGAAAGAAAAAGGCTTTAATCTATATGCCATAAAAATGCTTCCATATATATGTTGGCTTCATCAGGGTCCCAACTTAAATGCTTTATCCAAACACATGTAGCATAGGGAATAAACAAGAGGGGTTTGAGATGTGCATGCTTGCAGGACTGTGAACTTATTGGCATCACGGAGATGTGGTGGGTTGGCTCCTATGACTGGAGTGTTGGAATGGAAGGATATAGGCTTTTTCTGAAGGCCAGGCAGGAGAGATGAGGAGAAGGTGTCACCCTCTATATCATTGACCAGCTGGAGTGTGTGGAGTTCCACCTGGGGATGGATGAGGAGCTGACTGAGAGCTTATGGATCAGGATCAAAGGCATGGCAGGGACAGGTGACATTATGGTGGGGACTCTCCTGCAGGCCACCTGACAAGGGAGACCAAGCAGATGAGGCCCTCTACAGACAGGAGCAACATCATGTTCACAAGCCTCAGGCCTCTTAGGGGACCTCAACCACCGTGATACCTATTGGACGGACAGCACAGGAGGGCATAAGCATATGCAATCCAGGAGGTTCCTGGAATTCAACAGGTGCTATTCTAGACCTTGTTCCCATCAAAAAGGAGGGGCTGGTGGGGAATGTGAAGCCCTAACTGCATAGACCATGGAATGGTGGCATTCAAGATCCCTGGGGCAGTGATGAGGGAGAGCAGCAAGCTCACTACCCTGGGCTTCAGGAGAGCAGACTTTGGCCTTTTCAGGCACCTGCTTGGTAGAGTTTTCTTTGGTTTTGTTACTTGTTTTCTTTGTTGTCTTGAAAGGGGAGGGGATTCCTATAAATTTCCCTTTAAAGTTAAGGTTTATTTTACCCTATTTACCTTTCAGATGCTGTCAGTCATCAATAACAAAACATTTCCTGTCTTTTTTTCTGTTAAGTGATTTTTGGATGAAATTATGGTGTGAAATATGAAATGGCATCTTATTTTTATAGACAAGTACCCTTGTATGATATAAACAAAAGTAATAGTTTGTCATTCTAAAAAACAAATAAATAAAACACGTACAATTACATTGACTTTTAAGATCATTAAAACGTGAATACAATTACCTATATCAAATCTATTATTATATTTGTGGTTGCAGCCTGTCATGTGGCTGATTTTATTTTTCAATATGTAAAATTTTACTTTAGAATCTACCTAGTGTAATACTGGCTTGAGACAACATCCTATTCACCTCATTAGTACCAGTTAGATGGAGTCAAGTATATTTTCATTGGTCTGTGATTCTAAAAGTTTACTGCAAAAACCAGAAATGCCATGTTATTTTTTTGACAGAATCAAGAAAGACTACGAAACCAGAGGTTTACAAGTTGCAATCTTGACTATGACATCACTGTTTCCCCTATGTATATCTAATTTTCCCAGATATATCCTAAAATATATTTACACCACATCACCATTTCTTCCACACCAAGAATTCTTCCTCTGCTCCATATCAATACAGCTAAAAGCATATTGTAATGTTTACTGAAAAGTTTTTTTATGGATATCTACTTGCAGTTTTGTTCTATAAACTAGGAGAATCACAGTGTACAAGAGGAATAATCTATTTCCTAGATGAAGAAAATGGAAAATATATCTACATATGAATGTTATACTTTGCTTTGTGACTATAGTTTATAATTTCTCATAAAAAAGAAAGAAAAAAACATCTTCCAATGTGCTACATAAAAAAAATCTATGAAATTTTAGACCATACAGTTGCAGGCAGAAATATATTGGTTGAAAAAAATTGATCTACCTAAGCATTATATGACACAGGATAGTCATGGAATCTTTATGCGTCCAAACAGTGACAGCAGAAAACAGCACAGGAATTTCTTGGAAATCAAAAGAAAATTGCTTTCATATTTTGTCCCATGATAGTTTAGAAGCTGCTAAAAGAGTTGCAAAGACTACTATTTCCATGGTGTTTTAAAGCCATAGATTATTTTATGATAAAACGGTATCAGATTGAAAGTCCCATTCTTAGAAATGTTACGAAGTTTAACAGAGTTTAATATTTGGTTGATTAAGTGAAGTCATAAAAGTATTGTTCTTCATAACAGTAAGCTGAAAGCTGAACCAGGACTAGGAAAAAGTCAAGGATTTTATTTACTTCTACTCCCCACCATCTCTGTCAAAGTCAGAATTTCTTTTCATTGTCCATCAAAGCAAAAGCATGTTGAGTCCAAGTTAGACACAGTAGAGTATTAGATTTTGGTCTCCTGCTTACAAAAGTTAAAAGACTATTTATTAGGTCATTCTATTAAATTATTCCTGATGATGTCTTGACTCTTAAGTTATGCTACCTGAGACCTGTGAAGTTGTTGGTTCATTTTGGGCGTGTTTTTCCACTGTTAAAACAGGTATCTGTGGTGATAAGCTTTTTAAATTGATTTTTTAATTTTTGTTTTTCTTTGGTCAAAAACATATAGCCAGGTATATCCTGACTTCTTTTCAGTTTTCACTTCAAGCCCACCTCTTCCTTTTCTCCTAATAATGTAAAAGAAAGTCCTGAGATGTTCCTTCTCTTTGATGTCAAGAAGTTATAGAGAAAAAGCTAGACAGCATCAACAGACTGCAGTGAAACTAATCTGTCACTTTCTCTGAAAATGAGCTCACAAATACCACAGTTAAGCTGCCTTTAACACCATTCAAATCATGACATAGGTCTAATCTTACAACTTCAAAATATACTGTCATTTTCCAGCACTACTATATTGAATTTTTACATGTTTAACAAAATCAAATTTTAGAATTGTCAAGGCTTGTTACCTGTAGCTCAGTTTCATCATTATTTCTATCATGGTCTTGATGGATAGAAAAAGAGGAAAATTTAACAAACGTAGAACAGTACAAGTACAAAATACCCCTTATGTGCACTTCTTTAATGTAGTGTTTTAATGATTGCTCTGCCTTGGTACACCCTAATACATTGATGGCTTTTTTGCTCATTGAGACAAACTACTCATCAATTAGGATAAGTATGATATCCAGCCAGACATTCAGGTCATGTTAGACCATTCGAGCCTGATAAGAATGGTCAGTCTGAATTTTAATGTCCTCATATTTCCTTAATGGCCAAAACATCCTTTATTATTATCACACTGTTGAAATTATATGGAGCAAGAAGTGTTTACTGATGCACCTAGAGGATGCTAGATGATATCCTGCCCGTGTTGAAGTACTTGGTAGATCTCCCTAAGGATTTCAAGAGGTGCCAAGACTCACACCTTATTAGGAGAGGCTGATAAATGACCACATACCTTTTCTTTTTATACAATCTCTTCTACTGACTTTCCTTTCTAGAAGCCACAATCTGTATCTTTTAAAGGTAATGCAAGTAGCTTAATAAGATGTTTGTAATGGCATATACTAGCATAGTACACATAGTCTTGTAACAAACTGTACCCTTACTGACAAAGA
>JAVSBS010013972.1:12289-45228 GCA_033124195.1 Coracias cyanogaster
GTTGTACTCTCTGCAGAATGTCAGTTCCTTCACACCATTTCCAGCAGGCTCTGCTTGACAGTTGGTGCTAATGCTAGCATTGGCTTTTGCAAAGCACATAAAAAGAAACAGGACAGAGCACCTGGTTCTGCAAAGTAACACAGATGTTGCTCTTCTTCCCTTCTATTTAAATGTCTGTGTGAACTCAGAGGAACAAGCACTTTCCTGGCTATCTTCTGTGTCTTCTGCTAGACATTTCAGATCAGGCTTTCCTGAGAAGTCAAACTCAATTTTGCCTAAACTCTGCAAATAGACCAAACATAAATTATTTTTTTTCCCCCTCTTGCACCCTTTTCCTTCCCCAATACACATCCACTGATATTTAAAAAGATGTCCACTACTGTCTTCTAAGTGATTGCAAAAAATGAACGAGGGTGAGGCTGGTATTCCACATACACCTTTTGCTGATCACTGTATTAAATCAAGGGACTTCACCATTTGGATACCGGAGTTCATTACCTGAAGAGAATAAAGGGCTGGGAAGGTGGCTGAAATTCACTGTTTTTACAGATACTAACACATGCAGTGGCTCATTTCAGGCTATGGTGTGCTAAAAATGAAGGTGATCTGTGTTCTGCCACCCCATTTTGCAAATTGCTGTTTCGTCTTGGATCAGAAGAGCTTGACAACACCTTGCTATGCAAATAAAATGATAGATTTGGGTCTCCATTTTACAGTCTCACAACACTGATCTTTGATATTTCTTAGGCAAACTTTCTTTCTGTGGTTTGCAGACAGTTTTATTGTTTTTCCTTTCCTAGTGAAGATTTGTTGCTCATATCCAAACTCTGAAATCTCTTGCACACTACCTGTCATAATTTTTTTTTTAAATCAGTTTTGATCTTGCAGAATAAATAGTATAAATAATTCATGAGAAAGACATTTTACAGTCCAAATTCCACCCTTCCTTTCTTCCATGGACTTTTTCATTTGGCATTAAAACTATTATAAACAGGCACATTTTGGTAACAAGCTAGACTCCCTGTGGATAGCAGGAGTATCATCCATTACAGAAACCAAACCCCACACACAACCTCCCTTAAATAAAACATTGGAACAATAAATACTGCCAAGGTAGTATTGATTCAGCCTACTCTTGAAATATGTTAAAGCTTTTAATCCCATGCTCACTTGCCTGGTTTTCCTTAGGACCATTACATTTAATCATATACCTTTCTGAGACCATATACTACAGTCAGGGCATTTGAACATGAATGTCAGAATTAGCAGCATTTTCAGGTTTTTGAATAACATTTACTTTAAAAACACAGCTCCACAAATCTGTGTTCCTAGGCTAATAATTTGTTTCATTAATATGTTGTATAAGCCATTATTTAACACTTTTTAAAAGTATGTGACATATTGCAAAACCTTTAACTTACCTCATTGTTTCTTGAGTGATGGACAGTGGTCAACATTTTATACCATATTTTATTGTATTAACATAAGTCTCCAAAATCCTTCAATCTCACAGCATGGCAAATTATACTGGCTGCTCTTTAGTAAAAGGGAACATCTTAAGTATCTATCAACAGTTTGTGTCCCCTCTGGCTCATCAGAAATATCAGAAATGCCATCAGAAGAGGAACACACTAGTTTCAAATGTCCTACAGCAGAAAGAAACATCCTGCTCACTGTGTATAATCCAGCTACACCTGTTTCTTGGCGACAAATTGGGGAAGACTGCTCTTCTTTGGTTCTCGAGTTCCTTGTAGGTACTCCAGATAACACTAAGGATGACTAGGAAGGTTGACACTCCTGCAGAGAGGGTGGTGGTCTTCCCTGGAAGAGGAGGGTTAAGAAAGGCAAGCACAATCCCCAAATCTACAGCTTCCCAGGGAAATCAGAGCCATCTTGTGGCCTGGAATTACTTAGCTCTGCCCCTCGTTTTCTTTGCAGCATACCTTTTGTCCAGACTCCTGCTCTTACAGCTCTCCTGAAGGCTCATAGAAGAGCATCAGGGCAAATTAGCTCATCTGTTTCAGTTGGCAAGGATTCTGCAAAACACAGTTTAGCGAAGTGCTTAAACACATGCTTAACCTTAAGCTTACTCTTAAGGACCTAAGAAAATGCTTTACTGGATTAAGAGCAAAATCTTCCTGGAAGAAGAAGAGGCTGTTCATGATCTGTCACAGTCAGAGGCTTGAGAACTGAGAGGGAGATTGCTTACAGGATATGCCAGGACTTGTGCACATGGTATGGGATATAGCAAGTGAAGATGCCACGTGACCACAAAACAGGAGAGAGACTGTGGCATGGAGATTTCACAGGTTCTTTTTATGAAGAAAAAAAAAAAAAAAAAAAAAGGGAAAGATTGCACACACTGCTTCTTGACAGTGTTTCAGCTCTACTGGCCTGTGTCTTGGGCTACTTCACCCTCTACAGTGGCACAACTCCCAGGGAGGGACAGAAGCAAAGGCATTAATTCCTGAGGGTGTAGAGACTTCACTGCACTTCCCATGAGTGCAGGGGAGCACAATCACAAGGACACTGCATAGCTTTTATGTCTTCCTTGCACTAGGGCCTGTGCTGATATCTCAACTTCTCACATAATCACAGCTCCATCAGTCATGGGTGCTAGAAGGAAACAGCTCAACCTTTGTGTGATGATGGGTGTAGCAAAGATACAGGTTCATAAACTCTCCCTCTGCAATACAAATACTGCCTGCTGGTGTTGACTCCTGCCTTTTTCTAAACAAAAATGAAACAGTATATTTGCATATGACTAATCTCTTCATAATGTATTTTACCTTCTGTAAACTGGATAAAAATATAATTATTTGTCAGAAGATGGACATATCTGCCAGATTTTTATATGCAGGTTCTTGTAGACAACACACCATCACCTTTCCATTAAAGAACTAAACAAAATAAAATATTTAATAAGTGATAAATTAAATGCATCACAGAGATCTGGAAAAGTTTATATGAATATATGTTAGAGTGCTTATCTTTGTAGCGGCTCATCTTTGCAGCAGCTCACCCTGTTTCCACCTAACTCATGCATTTGCTTGCTAAGTGCTTCACAGGTCTCTAAGCAATTCCACAGCCCCAAAGTGACCTCTAAGCAAACATTCCAGCTCTAGACCTCCAAACCCAAGTTGTTTCTGTTCCTTCTTTAACATCTCTCAAACACCCCCTTACCTTACCATGAGCTTCTTGGTTTACTTATGTCTGTCCCCACTACCCACATTCAGTTTTCCTGTAGCTGGAGGATGTGGTGGCACAAATAGAAATCAATAACTCCTGATTTCATTCACAGCCGAACAAACCCAGCATCCTCCTCTGCAGAGGGAGCCGCTGAGCTTTTGTAGGCAGTTTTGAGCGGGCAGAAGAGAGAGGAGAGGTTGAGGCGGAAGCAGAGCTCAGGCAGCTGGGAAGTGCTATGTGCAGACAGGAGCACCCTGCTGGGGTAATTAAAGAGCTAGTGCTGGATTTATTCCAAGATCAACTCCCTAGACATTTACTTATTTAACTCCCATATCTTTGAACAGCTGCACACAAAGAACTTCTGAAATGCCTGTTCTGGCAGGGGGAAGGGGAAAGACTCCTATCCCCAAAAGTATTTGCTACTGAGTCACAGCAGCTCCTGGGCTCTGCACCTATGATGATGCTGCAGAGCTGTGGTTTAGCAGCTCAGATTTTGGTCAGAGCCTGAGAATTGTCTCCACACTGGTCTCCACTCCTGAGTGCAAGATTGCACATCTACTGCTGATGTGCAATGCAGCCAGATCCAGTTTCCCAAACAAGCATTCCTGTGTCTATTTCTTCGTGTCTCTTCGACAAGCCTCTCATGTAACACCTCTCCCCATGCCCTGTGTGGCTGTCATCCTTCCCACTGAGGAACAAGAGTGAAGACAGCTTGAGGAGGTTAACATTGCTCATTAATCGATCAGTGGAGCCAGTGCCAAGGCAAGCGAAGTGCTGTTTTCCCTCCCGCACGCTACACCGGTGCTGAGGCTGCTGCTTCTGAAAATATGCCTGCTGGGAGACGGAACAGGCACGCTGGATGAACAGCCCACAGAAAGGGATGCTCAGTTGCTGTGGGGTCAGGCCCTTTAGCTGGAAGAGACATCCAGGCCTTTTGCAGAGGTTTTTCTAAAGCCATGGCTTTGCATCACCCCTGACAGAGAGAAAAGCTGAGCCCCTATCAAACAGCCAAAGTACTTCTCTTTCTGCAACCTAGTATATATAACTACATATTTTGGGAGTTTTGAAAAAATCAGCCCCCGCGCCCCCCCCCCCCAATTTGGCTTGCTGACAAAAAGTATTAGATCCTTTGGGACAGCTGCTGTCTCTCATGGAAATCTGTGGGGTTTTGAATCCTGCATTTTTTTCTCAACACCTGAAAAAAAGCCCCATGGTGGCAGTTCACACAAATAGTTCCACTGAATTCTCAAGAGCAAGGCAAATCCTAAAAAGAATGTAAGCTTTTGATTTTTAATCCCATCCAAAATAGCTTAGGTATATATGATGGAAGTAACTGTGAGAAATAATTCCTGCACAGGGGCCCAATTACTTACATACTTCAAAACAACCCAAAACTCCCACCTGGTATGGGTGAAGGGCTTAAAAGGAGTGGCTTAAGAAATGCATAAAAGCATCATTTCAAACCTACATAACTGACAGTTTAAACTTGTTTTTCTTTATTCTTCCTAAAAATTATCATTTACTTAATTGCGAATCTTGCCTGTCACTGGCATTCCTTGTGGTTGTTTGGGTTTTTTGACTTGAAGCTCCTGTTTCACATGAATAAAAACCTCGAAATTCTACAGGAAACTGAATTTTAGAAAGTTTATATAATGCAGCTAATACCATAAAGTCCTGCCCTGAGGTCCATTGGGTGTTTAGAGACCTGCTGCAGTGTTAATGTTCCTTAATATGGCCTGTAAAGGTTACAGACACGGAGGAGTGATATCCTTAACAGAAAGGGTTTTCTTTGTTAACTTCCTTGGGTTCCTTGGGCTTTTTAACGAAAAACAAACAAGCAAACAAAAAACTTTCTATAAAGATCAACTATAAACTATCCCATGTAGTTTGGGTTGAGTTGGAATCTCCTTGCATATAGGTCTAAGTGAGAGGAACAATTCTCCAGCCTTAATTACAGTAGCAGTGTCAGGTGGTGCTTTATTAAGCTGACCTTTGGCTTTATGTTAGCTGAGCTAAATAAATAAAAAAATAATAAAGTCCCAGCAACAACACAAGCCTATCTTATTATTCACAGTGTGAAGTTGTTACTACAGTGCCATCTTCAGTGCATTACATAAAGTGGAGTTTTCCTGCAGAGGATTTTTCATTGTTCTTTATGGGTTGGAAATGGATTAAAGGAATTTCTGTTGCACAGAAGAATGAGCAAAAAAAAGGTGAAAGCTTTCTCTCCTTGTTAATGAGAAACTAAGTGTTGTGATTCAGAAAATAAATAAATTATTATATTAGAAGCATATTTAATTATCAGGCAAAACAATCTGGGTCCAGCCACCACAATAGGCTTTGAGGTAAAAAATGGTCATCCCCATCTACTGCCAGTGACACTTAGCAATACCGCATGGACATTACAATTTTCCAGGTCAACATGCATTATGGATAGTACATTACAGAATAATTAAAAGTTGTTAATGAAAGTTCGACTGTAACACTATTTACAGACAGGGAAAAAAACATACATCTCCAGAAATTTGCCAGAGGATCTGGTCTATTTGTACTGTGGAGAACAGCACATTTGGTCAAACAAGCTGTTCCAGCCCTGTCCCAAACTTTAGACTTTAGACTGGACCCCGAAGTGAAGATTGCTTTTCCTATTGCAAAACAGACTAGCCTATACTTCAATAAGTAGCAGACAATTAAAGAATCTTACATGCTTGATTAGAGAGCTGCTGTGCTGTTCTGCTCCTGTTACTTTGTTTCCTTATAAAAAGGATGTTATTAAGCCCTGCTACAGCCTTGTTCCTTGGCCCAAGCTATGGAGGTTCTGGGCCACGCCACAGAGGTGTGTTCCAGAGGTTACAGGAGAAGATGCTTTAACAAAGTTCATTGCCATACTTCTTTTGTCTCTCAGGACATCTTGTTTGTGAGGCCCATGGCAAATTCATCCATAAGCGGGCATGAATATATGTTGTTGCTTCAACCCAATACAGCACTGAGAGACACCAGGCACACTGACCTCATGCATGTATAATGTCACAGGGAATATTTGTGTGGAGAAAGGAAATAGGAACTGACTCAAATTCTACATCTCAGTACCATACCTTGCCAACATAAGCAAAAACTGCCAGACGTCCCAATGTTATTGAAAAACATAAGTTATTTTATTATTATAATGCAGATGTTCTCTTTGTAGGAAACACATTTGCTTGTCTTTTTTAGCCTTATATATATTCTTGCATATGGCTCAGACCTGTACTGTTCTGTATAGAGAAAACAGGTCTATTTAATGGCTGAAGGAAAAAAAGTCTACAGAAAGGAAAACCCAATTTATTCACTTTCAGTGATATTTCTCAATCTGAACAACAGAGTACAATGGTATTCCCCTTTCGAAATGGGTTGTATGCTGATAATACTTATCATTTGCATACTGCTTTCATTTTTAAAGCACATTACGAATGTAAGAGAATCCTTACCAACACACTTTACACTATGTAATCCTTACTATCTCTGCTGTCATATGCTGAAGTGGTATAAATTACTTGATAAAACTACACACAGAGAATGAGTCATACTTGTTCTTGTTGACCATTACTTCTGCTAGTTACTAACTGTGTATGTGACTACTGCAACAAAATCATAGAATCATGCTCATGGCATCGCTCCAACAGCTAAAGTGAAACTCCAAATTCTAGGGGAAGCTACTTAAAAGATAAAACCTCATAGTGTTTCCATAGCTTGTATTCTTGAGAAAGGATTACAGAATAGGGACTTTACTTGTTGGCAGTATTGCAAGTACTTTCTGAATATTACACTCAGTTAAAGCAAAGTAATTTTCATTGAACAAAAATAAATTTTAAATATAGGTTATTAGTATGTTGTTCTTTATTTACATCTTAGAAAAACATGAGAATTAAAAGCAAAGGTTTTGCTGGACATTTGGACACAATCTCCTGATCACATTTGTAAAACTACCAATTTATTCAACAAATCAGAAAACTAAAGATCTTCATAAGGATAAAAGAGTGCAATCACATGGCAGTATTTAAGAAAGACACTATAAGAACCCCAATTACTTCAAAGCGTTAACCCCATCCAAAGACATCACCCTTTCTATGACATTTGTACTCTTGTTGCTAACTTCATCAAATTGCAGACACACCCCAACAGAAGCTTAGAGACTGGACCTTAACTGATCTAACTTCCATTAAAGCAAACAGAGAAGGAACATTCAAACCCTTGCATTTAATTTCTACCATACTAAAGACAGCAAGATATTTAGGATGTATCTTTGCAGCTAAATTTTGCCCTGAGCTGCACATGTGAGTCCCTTGGCTCCCAGGGCATGTTCTAACCCAAGAATGGAACAAGTTAGAAAGCTGCATGCTAAAAATATAAAACCAACTGCTTGCTTTCTCTCTTAGTAAAATACTTTCTAAATACATATATTACCCAACAATGTGACCATTCTTTACAATATCTGTGTTTTTCTTTTTCAATCCTGAAAAAGTCATATTCAGCTCATTTTGCTTTTCAGAAAAAAACACGGAAGTTGTTCTCCCACTCTTCTTCACAAAATTATTTTTGGGTATAAGGAAACATAGACTGCACATCTACCAGATTTGTGACCTGGAGTCTTATTTGTGGTGTGTAGACAAGAAGAATATCCTGCTGAAAAGGACTCACAGACTCTATGAAATCGTGCCATGGAGCAAGGAAATCTGTTGTATGGTACATCATTTCCTGTAGTTTCTTGCAGCTCAAAATCTGTAAAAACATTCTGCCTTTTGTGACTCCGCTCATTGAGATGTGCCTACTCTGCAGTGCCTAATATTCAGATGTGAGCACTAACGTATCTCTCAAAGAGAGACTCTACCAAATAAATTGCTCAATGAATATTAGGTATGGACTCACCTCCATACCCAAGCAGCATCCAATGTACACACAAATGTATCCACATCTCACTTAAAAGCTTTGCTAAGAAACGTGTATCATATCGGGTTTAACCTAAATAATTCGTTCCAGACTATTCAGTGAATAGTGACACCAAAACCTAGCTTGGGTAAGTGAGTGCAGACATCCGCAGAATTTAGCCCACAGTCTGTCAGGATTCAGTTGACTGAATCACATTTACTTTACGTTGTCCACCTTACAGTCATGAAATGACACAACTGTCCAGCTTCAAAAGCCCAGCATGAATCTTCCTAACAGAAGCTTAAACCATTTCCTACTCGTCTCTGTTTTGGATCATACACGATCTGACATGACTCAGAAGCCATCCAGGACAGTGTCTTACAACATGGCTTTTTTAGCTGGTATTTGCAAATTGACAAATCCTACTCCTTTGCCTTTTTGGAAACTGCTATAAACCAGTATTTAGACAAACATTCAGCTGTAAAGGACTAGGCACACTGAAGGTGAAGCAAGAGCATGAAGTGGAAGGATGCCCTGAAAGGTCATATTGCACATATTTCTAGGAAATGACATGAAATTAAATCAATAAATTAAATGCTTGTGGATGAGGGAAACTGAGGAAGACTTCTTTATTATTGTACATATGCAAAATCACTACTAAACCATATACAGATCACTTTTGTTTCCTGGTTAAACAAAGACCAAAGGGACAATGATGTAACACTTGTTTACCTACCAAGTTTGTTTACATCATTTTAAGCCTTTGCATACACACAAACAAAAAATCAGATTTATTACCAGCTAGGTATCTTTTTCTGATTATTTGTGCTTTTAAGAAATCATTTAGTGTTAAATGACTACAAAAATTCCAAGCAAGAGAATGAAAAATCAATATAATACAGCATTAGTCTGTTACTAGTGACTGGCATTTTAAAAATAATAGACTGCTCAAAATTCACTGTTTTCAGACAATAAATAAATTATCTAAAGTATTACTAATGCACATGAATAAAATAAACAGTAAAATAAAGACACTTGCAATAAAGTCCCTACTTAATGAGAAAGAAGAGCAGGGTAAGTTTGTTTCATTATAAGGAGACAATAAATTATATTGTGAAGATAGCATTTTTGTTTTATGTGATGTGTATCCCAAGTCTATGTATTAAACCAGGAAACTTAAACAGTTTTGTACCCATAATACATTTACAGGGTGCCCACAGCTCTTGAATAGTTGTAAAGTTCCACTGACATCAAATAGACACAGGGCTGCACCTACTCTGTATTCTGTCATATGGTTATTTGAAACTAGTAACAGCTTTACCACACAAATCAATAGAACGTAAAACAAGATTATATTTTATTTCAAGTAAAAAACACTTATTTTTTATTTCAATGACAGATAGATCAGCTCCTCACCTAATATGGTAAATTTCTGCTTTTGTGTCCATTAGGGTGAGGCTGATTTGATTCCATTGATGTCTGTTCTGTTAGTCTGGATTTACATTGGTAAATTTCTGAGATGTGTTCATCCCTGAGCATCAACATTCCTATTTTTACTTTTCAATACACCATCAATCAGAATACATAAGGATGAGTGAATTGCAATTAGAAATAAAGACTAAATACTGAAAAAAGCATTAAGAGAAAACTGCCACCTCCCTCTACATTCAGGAAATCAGTGCACACGTGTTATTTTCAAAACATGATTCTTATTCTTGATTCTCCAGTTTTTATTCAGAAGTAAATTTTATGGAATATATTAATAGGCCTTTTTCAATGAATACTGTGGGTTTGCTCCTAACATTACATTGACTGGTAGTGAAAAAAATTTGTATCAAGTCCTGACTTTCTAGTCCATATCACATTCTTATTCTCATTCACCATCATTATAATGCATGTTAAATCCTGCACAAGGAATGTTTAATCTAGATGTAGTTCTGTTCCTGCACTTTTCCCCTTCCATGAAGATTTTTATTAGGCTTTGTAAAACATTTTTACTAAAAAATCTAAATTTGGAAGTTAAACTACCTAATGACATCTTTGCAACTTTCATTTATAAACTAACCTAACTAATTGACATTGTATTTTTCTCTTTGCTAAGAATAAACTAACTCTTGTTTCCTCTGAAAAATTGTCTTACTCGAAATTATTAATGAGAAAGCAGCAAAATCAAAACAAATACCCCTAGCATTATGTGATCTCTTCCCTAAGCACTTCTGTGTTGAAGATCTCAGAATCCAACTGAAAACTAAATTCTGCTTGTGTTACTCATGTAAAAAAAAATTCTTTGACTTTGGAGTGACTTTTCATACAACAGACGCAATGATGATTTTGTTAGACAACAAAAGATGAGGAAAACTTTCACAAAAAATAATAACAAATTATCAAGGTGATTAGAAAACATTGTTCAACTACTTTATAGATTCTCTTTCATCCATACACAAATGGTCCAAAAGAGAATACAGGCACTTAACAATGTCTAGTTTCAGAAATACAATAGTACCAAAAATTTTTATCAATACTTCATACAAATTTTTAAGTCAATGCTGGCTAATATTTTGATGTTGCTGAAGGCAAAATTCATATGCAATATCTTTCCATGTTTTACATTGGACTGGGTGTTAGAAGTAACTATCTTAATTATAAACTAACCTAGAATAATAACGATCGAAGCAGGGTAAAACCAATACATTTTGTTTTCTTTATTTCAAAATAGAGTGATTATAAATACATTCTTGTTATATTTCCTTCCTAACTCTTTGGATGCAACGAAAAAAAAATCTCACTATGCTTATTTCATACAATATCAATGTACAAATCATGCAAAAGATACTATAGATATTATACCACCATCAAGTTCTGGATGTGTTTTGTTGATTCTGAAACATTTGTTAACATTATTCACAAGGCCATGCCTTTTATAATTTGTATCGTCATTATGGCTTGAAAAAAAAAACCAAACTAGATTCCTGTATCATCATCAATCTTGAATAATGCAAAACGTAAATTGTCTAATGGTCTTGTGTTCCTGCTTTCTGATAAAATTGAACAATTTTTTTCTTTTTCAAGGCAATGATTACACTTTATTGATTTTATTTAAAAATTGAAACTTCTTTATAATACAACGAAGACAACAGATTATGTTAACACCTTCACTGATTTAGTTTATGTCTACATGGGTCTTAACAGCCATTTTACAAGCATGGCCACTCAAACCAGCATAATGAACAGACAGATCTGTTAAGCCACAGCCAAAGAGTTACCTTTCCAGATAGACTGACTATAGATTTGAAGGGACTTTACAAAAAGATCACTGTGCAGACATACACAATGTTTCAAAACATGGAGAAATAAATCGACATTAAGGTTGCCATTCAAAGTAACAATTTCACAGAAATAAAGTGTTTTGCCAACTTCTGCATTTTTCACTCGCACTATTATGCCTACATATTGCACCATATACGTAAACCAGGAACTACTTCTACAGTAAGGTCCAGAATGTGCAACCTTTATTGATGCTGGTGAATGTAAACTCAACTGCATAATCCCAAAAGAGTCACTGGGGTCTATGTATTATATACAATGTTTCTGAGCTGGCTTTTTTTAAAGTCAATGACAAAATTCTATCTAAGCCCCATTCTTGGGCAGGTGTTTACTTATTAGCTCATTAATAATACCTCTGCACATGATTTAGGTCGAGCTTAAATGAGCAGGAAAATCTGACCCAGTATAATGATACAACATAACAGTTCAGTTCTCTTTTGATCAGTGAATAGAAGATCTCGCTACAAAGGTAAAAAATACCAGAACAAAACAAAAAAAACACCCCACAACACAAACCAAAGAAATAGGCACGCTGGCTGGATTGAACAGCCCACAGAAAAGGATGCTCAGTGGCTATGGGGAAGCTGAGGAAAGTAAGATCATTTATGATTATTCTTTTAACTCAGGGCAACGTAAGTCATAAGCACATCAGTTTTAAACATCAAAGTATTAGCTTATTTGCTATTTTGAATATTTTTAATGCATGCCTCTCAAGACAGGCATGGGACGTGACAGTCTCTGACAATGCACTGTCAGAAGCCTTATGCTTTGGCAAATCCCAGTGAACCTAGACACATCTTCAAAACCACGCAGCACTGTGCAGAGCTGGCACAGTGACTCATTATTCTTAGCCTAGAGATGGAGCCATTATAGTCTACCATGTCAGTGCTTCTTTACCATTCCTTAAGACACAGATTCTTGACACAATAAACTCAAAATATTCTTATTCAGGCCTTGGCTATGTATTGCATCTTTGGTCAACAAGATCTTTTTATGCTGGAAATGCACATGTACATAGCAACCATGTCCTGAAAATCCCTATGACATCCTGAATGAAGTCAATTATTGTGCATGGATAGCAGCAGCTTTTTGAAAGAAACTCAGCCATCAATTTATAATTTTATTATCTGAAGTCATGTACTGTAGGCTGGAGAAAAAGAATAAAATAATGCTCTTTCTACATTATAAGAGCATGAACTAGAAAAATGTTGTTTGGTTTTGCTTTCTCATAAATAAAGAAGTAGTGCTTTTTTTTTTATTTGGTAAACTTTGTTAAAAATATACTGCAGTGTTTGCTCAGCATCATTCCAGAATAAAAATGTCACAGTAGTGTCATAAAGCCTTGAAATTAGAGATTTATAATGGAAATAGCTGACTCAGCCTTCTCCAAGGTATTATTACTGGATCTTGCTGTAATTGCTATTTTCAAATTCATGAAAAATGTTCATATTTATAACTTGATAATCCTTATTGTTTATAAAAGGGCAGGGGGCAAGGATTCTGGAAGCAAAGGAGATAGAGGGTCTTATCCAAAGCTCATTGAAATGAATGAAAAAATTATTTTTCAAGTCAAAGAACTTTTTTTAATCTCATAGTATAGATTTGCCATAGGATGCTTTATCAATATACTTCTATACTCATCTCTAGGTATCATCTATCAGTGAGATACAGTGGGGATTTTCCATTCTCCTGACTACTTTTTTTTCCTAGCTCTTCAGATTCAGCTTTCTCAAAGGTAAGTTGTTACTCTCTAGACATGAGCTATACAATACTCCAAACTGAGGCCACTATATTCATTTTACACTGATGTTTTAAATAGACATGATTTGCCACTGTTTTTTCTGATCAGTTTTTTTCTGACTGATAGCAGACATACAGATAATAAGAACAGGAAACTTATGCATATACAATTAAAACATTACCCTTACCATGAATTCCTGTAAATACTTGCAGTGAAAACTATTTAGATTAAGCTGTAGAACCCTGAAAAGCAAGACAACTGATGGCAAATAATTGCCTGAGACACAATACTAAAAAACTAATGAATCTATTTTAAAATGCAGCATTTGCAGCAAATCTGAAATAAGATAATATGCTAATTTCACAAGAATAGTATTGAAGAATTTTTTTATTATTATTATATCTGATCACTTAATTCAGGA
This sequence comes from Coracias cyanogaster, assembly GCA_033124195.1. Taxonomy (NCBI): domain Eukaryota; kingdom Metazoa; phylum Chordata; class Aves; order Coraciiformes; family Coraciidae; genus Coracias; species Coracias cyanogaster. The sequence goes on from JAVSBS010013972.1 coordinate 25,870, forward strand.
TAATTCTATACATTGAACCCCCACTTCTGTTTGGTATATTGTTCTGGTTTTATTTATACTGAATGATTAATGCATTGTGATCAGGAAAACAAGTCAGGCATATTAAATACATATTAAGGAGTACATTTTTTCCTATTTAGTATACAAAGTATTTCATAAATATGAATTATATTACAAAAATAATTTCTGCTACGCTCACATAGTAAGCACTTTGACAATTTTGGACAACCTGCTGGGGTTGCAAATGTTTCATGTAACTGAGAAGGAACTCTAGTTTTAATTGGAGATGAGTCTTACAAGAGATTCTGCATAAATATCAAGTATTTTCTTCAGGTGCCACAAATACTGCAGAAGTCAGGTTGAACTACTTTTTTTTTTTTTTAATTTTATGTATAGGTATGTATGCTTCAGGTGGTCAAATTTATTTCATAGGTATGTAATGCATGGTATATTTTAAACAAATATTTGCACAATTTAACATTATAATTCCAGTAGTTTCAAGATGCAGGCCATAAATGTAACCAATTTACACATACTATCGAATGTTCTCTCTTTGCATGCTTGTTACTTTCCAGATAATCTTTAAATAGTGCCATTACAACACCACAAATCAAGGGATTACTCCAGTTCACCAACTTAAATCCACGTGCAGAATGAAGGACCCAGCTGATGTACTATTACCAGTACCAGGTTTCTTGTGTTTGTTCTAACAAATCACAAGCAGACGATGGTTTTGCATTTAAGGTACAAAACAAATATGCCTCTTGAGGTTAAATTCAGTGTAAGGTGTATAAAGCATCCCTTTGGCAATAGAGTTGGCAGTATTCCTACAGGACTCCACAGGGCATGAGCTTTATGTAGTAAAATCTATTAAAGAAATTCTCCTCTACTTGACAAATCATATGCAGCTACAGTTAAAGACACCCTTGGATACACCTGCCTCTATGCCTATCAATATAATATAGTATTTGGAAGTTAAAAGTCAACAAAAGGCACTTTTGTCATTAAATAAATGTCCTCTGTATGCAATAATATTGTATGACTTATATTTTATTCAAAGCTGTTTGTTCTTCAAGGACTTGTAGGTAGTCAGGTGAACTTTGAAGCTTGGCTTTTAGTTCAAAATACTCACTTTTTCTTTGTTCTACTACAATTTTACTATGATTACCACCTATTAGAGACTTCTTGGTTTTTTTGTCTTGTAGTTTCTCCGGATAACGTATTTCAAAGCCACTGACCCCTATGCTGTTGTATTCTTTTTTACTTTCAAGAAAATTTTGAATAAATACATTGGAATCCCTCCCAGGGAATAACTCATCTAGTTCATCAATTGTGCTAAGTCTTTTTCTGGTATCCACATGCAATAAATCTTTCTCCTTGTCATTAATATTTCTCAGAATGACTTTTTGCCCTGGTGGGTCAGCAAATGTAAAGCCCGTTTCAGACTCTTTTAAGCCACAGGTATGACTTTTGCTCATCTGCTCAATGGTTTGAGGAATGAAGGCCTCTGCACCTAGTCCATCTTTTTTGTTTGACTTGTGATCGTGCTTTTTTAGCTGCAGTTGCATAGAACTGCATTCTTGATTTCCAATCCCTTCATGCTTTATGGTTGGTTTTTTGTTGCGCCGAAGCACAAAAACAAGAAGACAAAAAGCAACAAACACTGTTAAAATAAGCACAACTAATATGCTTAAGATTAGGATGGACAATGGAACTGGGCCACCAGGCAGACTCCGAACTGGTCCCGGTGGTGTTGTAAAAGTAACAGCGGGCATAGGACTAGTGAACAGAGCAGATGGCTTGTTTAAAAGTTTAGGACAGAGGATCTCATTTTTCAGAGACTTAAGTTCAATGTTAGCAAACTGTACAGGTGTTTCACATTTCAATTCCTTCACCACAATACCTTCATTTAGCTTTTCAAGCCACAGTTTTAAAGCGACTAAATCACAAGTGCAGTCCCATGGATTACCTTCCAGATCAATTTGCGTAAGAGATTTTAGCTGATCAAGAACGCCACTTACAGGTAAATACATGAAATGATTGTTCCTCAGATTCAGTCTAGCAAGCGGTGCACCAGCGAAAATGTACGCTGGCAAGCTTCGTAGAAGATTGTTGTTCAGGTAGAGCAACTGCAAATTTGGCATTAAGTCAAAGGTGCCTGCTAGGATTTCTCTGATAACATTGTATTCCAAATACAGATATTGCAAGTTGTGGAGGCCAGCAAACATTTCTGGGCTCAGACGCTCTATCTGATTGCCGTTGAGATACAACCTCCGTAAATTTGTAAGGTTGCGGAAAACTTCTCCTTTGATCACTGAAATCCGATTGCTGCCTAAATGTAGCAAATCCAGCCCCTCAAACTCAATGAAATCTGTAATGTCCACATCCTTAATATAATTACCATTTACATGCAATTTCTTGGCATTTAAAGGTTTTGGTACGAGTTCGGCCATTGACTCTATATTTCTTTCTTGGCAATTTACACTTAATCCCATGTCTGAAGGATGTGTTTTGCAAACACAGGGGACTGGACAAGGAGTTAAAGGAGGCACCCTGGTCTGGTAAGATACAATTTGACTGAGATTGCGGTTAGATAGTGCTTTGCCTGCTACTATCCCCGAGATCTTCGAAGGATTTGTAGTCTTTGGCGGCTTTGTGACTAACCTGTGCACTGATGTCTGAGTAGTGTGGCCATTCGGAGTGCTGTAACCAGGCTCCAACTGTGAGGGAGGCAGAATGCGCACATCAAAATCACTCCCAGTCCCCATGGAGCACAGCTCTTGCTTGTTAGTTTCTTTCAGCAGCCTTCCATACAAGTCACTGGGTGTTTCACAGATAGCTTCTCCAATGTAGATGTTATAGGGCATGTTCTCCAGCCACGCTTTCAAAGGCAACAAATCACAAGTACAATTCCAGGGGTTGTCTTCCAGCTGCAATTCAACAATTCGCCCAATGTGTTCCAGAACTCCAATGTATGGAAGCTTCTGTATTCTATTCCCTCGTATATCCAGATGGGTTAGAGAAGCAAATCGAAAAATATTATCGGGAAGGAATGAAATCAGATTGTCATTAAGGATCAGGACTTTCAGCTTGTGAAGCTTATTGAAGGCTCCCCGTTCAATAAACTTGATTAAATTGTAGTCAGCTTGGAGATACTCCAAGTTCTCTATGCCAAGGAAAGTGTCAGCTCGGAGAATCTTTAATTCATTGTTGTTCAAGTGCAACTGTTTTAATGCACTAAGACCCATAAAGGCCCCTCCCTCAATATTCTGTAACTTATTATTACCCAGTTGCAAGGACACTGCATGTGTAAAATTAAGAAAGGAATTTGGATATAAAATAATTAACAGGTTGTTTTGAAAGTTAAGGTGGTAAAAATTAGACCATGGTGGTTTAAGTTGATTTGGTCTGTAGACTGCAACCTTCTCACAGTTGACATAGAGTACATTCTCAACTGACACACAGGAGCAAACATTGCAAATTTCCACAGATATATCAGCATCTGCAGTTGTAGAAGAAACTGGAGATGACAGAACCAGAAAGAGCCACAGAAACATCTTCTTGTGATCAGCAAGCAACCTTAGGCTCCTGAACAAAGATAAAGAATCTAAAGAAGAAAGAAGGAAAGAAAAAAGAAAATGTTTTTCAGTTGTCATTGTTCCAAAACATCATTTGGGTTAAAAATTGTATTCCGCTGAGCTACTGTACCTGCCAAGGATTACTATAAGCACTGAATTTAAAATAACATGAAAGATTTTAACAACCAAACAAATACAAGGGAGCTAGAATGATTTCAAATATGAAATATAAATTTCTGTAGTCAAACACAAATAACTCTCAGGACTGTCAAATATATTTCTATCTCTTGTACATGCCAAACATGCATAACTAACAAAGTAAAATAACTAAAGGAGATTCCAATTTTACGCATATTTACTCTCCTCAATCCTCCATTGCTCATATGTTGCCATGCATTTCAGGGATATTAAACACAAATGTTGATGTTATGCATGCCCAAACATCTGGGTTGGGATAGTACAATATAGAAAGGATAAAGATGCAGAGAGAAAAAGCAATGCCAATACTCAATGTATGTATCTATAGCATCAATACATACAGATTATCACTACAGTAATACAGAGATTCATTCAGTGGATACATAGGCATGCACAAACATTGTTTCTGTCACTTATTTTACCTAGTTTAAATAAATAGGTGCCAAACTGATTGAAGAATTACAAAACATGATCAGCTCTGGGTGACCAATAGAAGCACACTGATATGGAAGAAGCATGCACAGGGATACAGCCCCAACCCCAGGAATAACAACAATACTCTGATTTGCAGGGCAAAACAAAGTCACAATTCACCAGTCTGACACTACTGAAACCTGAGAAGAACTTTTTTTTTTAAATAACATTATGTAATTTGCTGTTATCCCTGCACTGATATAGACGTCTATAAGGCTTTCAAGAAACCTTCACATATAGTCAGGCCAGCTCAGCTGCCATGTTTTACGCAGAACTGGAGCCACAGCATTTCCTCTGAGTTAGAAGGCAGATTTTTTTTTTTTTAATAAATCAGTCAGTAATCAATACATTGCTCCCCTCACCCTCCCCATTCCCCCCATTTCCCAACTTGTCCCTTTCATTTCCTGCCGTGGGAAGCCACCGAGTTGGCAGAAGGGAGTCAGCATGGAAGTGGGGAAAGCAGGAGCCAGCTGGAGGGAGGATAATCGGGCTGGAAGGAGCCGCAAGGAGGGGAGGATGCGCCGGGGGACCTGGGAGGGAGGGCAGAGAAGGAATGCGGGGGGAAGGAAGGGAGGACAGAGGGAAAAGAGGGAGAGGGAAAGCTGAGAGGAGGCAAGGAAGGAAGAGAGGAAAGGATGGCTGAAAGGGTCAAGGAGGCCGCGAAGTGTAACCACGGGGAGAAAGAGGGCTGATCTCCGCAGGCTCCCGATCCTGGCGGCGGCAAGCGAGTCCGCAGGGACGGCCCCCGCGCCCACACTGCTCCCCCAGGCGCCGTCCTCCCGTATCCCTGCCTCGACCACGCTCCAGTCCCCTCTTCTTGCCGAGCCCCGGGGCCCTGGCCGGTGCCGAGCGGCTCCCTGTGGGCTCTGCGCGGGGCTGGCGGCGGGTCGGTGAGGCCGGCCAGGAGTGCAGACACCACTGCAATTGGAGTGCAGACACTACTGCAATTTTTTGCCGCAGCCGGCTCGGCTGCTGCCGGCTCCCCTCTGTCGCGGGCGCCCCGTCGCCCTCTGCCTCCCGGCGGGGGAAGACAGGAGGGACACGGGCGCGCACACGGCTCGCACATGCCGGCCTGGAACGGGCACAGCGAGGCGACATAGCCCAGCATCCTTCCTACCCTCCCCTTGCAACAAGGCACCACCGTGGTCCCTGCCGGCAAATGCTTCCCCCCTACTCCTCCTCAAGCACCTTTGCAAAGTCCAGCCCGCAGCACATTCACACAACCCCTTCCCCAGCCCCACTGCGCAGATCCTGTCCTCCCAGTCCCTCCCACACCTCCCTCGGCTTATCCGGCCCGCCAGTCCCCGTCCCCCAGCTTGCCCGCTCCCACGGAAAAGATGGGAGCGAGCAGCGCTGCACCGGGAGCCGCTGGCTCGGGGCTCCAGAGACGGCCGGGTGGCGGAGAGAGGCGAGTGCAAGGGCAGAGAGGCTACGGCAGGAAGCCACTGTCGCCTTGTCTCCCGCCACCCCCTCCCCCCCCCCCCTTTTAAAATAACAGCAGTAATTACTATAGCAATTTAAAAAAAAAAAAAACACAAAGGGGGGGGGACGGGGGACGACACCTTTCAGAATAATTAAAACAAATTCAAACGCCAACGTAAATGCAGCCCCGCCATGCCCCCCCCTCCCCGCCCGCGCTCACACGCCCGGCGGGGCGGCCGGCCGCCCCCGGCGATGCTCCCGGCAGCGCTCCGCGGCCAGCCCGGCACCCTCCCTACCTCGGCGGCCGGGGTCACCGCGGCCCCGCTCCTCTGCGCTCCACCGCTCTCCCACCGAAGCTCCGCGGACGCTCCGAGCGGCGGGGGCAGCCGGGCGCCCTCCCGGGCGAGCCCCGCTGGCTGTGCTGAGCGCCGAGGCGCGGAGCGGGGCGAAGACCGGCGCTGCAGCACTCCGACAGGCTCCGCCGCATGCAGCGACCGCCTCGCGGAGCCCTGCCCCGACACCGCGGTCCCCCGCACACATGCAGGGAGAGGATCCCTCTGCACACGGGCACCCGCTCCCATCGCACTGCTCTCGCCCACCCCCTGCGCGCAGAGAGAACCCCCCTCCCCTTCGCCACACGCACACTGGCACTCACAGCTGCACGCAAGCACCAAGCGCTCGGGCGCTGCTTCGGCGGGGAAGGAGACGCCGCTCCGGGAGAGCAATCCCCGCGCATCGCCACCGCGAAAGCCTCTCCCGCAAGCCCGGAGGCGAGCCCCGCCGCGCCGCGACGCCGTTACCTTTCCCGAGGCGATGCCGGGCTGCGCCCCCGCGGAGCTCAGGCGGGAGCGGCGGGGCGGGAGGCGCCCCCCGGCGCGGCGGTAGCGGCGGGGCCCCGCTGCCGCGCCGGGCTCCGCGGGGCTGCCATGGGCGGCGCGCAGCAGCTACAAGTGCAGCCCGGGGCACCGCCGGGACGGGGCCATCCCGCCCCCTCTCGCCCGCCCGAGGGCCGGGTGCGCACCGCTGGCACCGCGGCTGCGAAAAGCGGAGCGGGAAAAGGAAGAGGAAGGAAAGAAAAGACTCTCCCCCCATCTTTTCTGGCGATCCCTCCCCTCTTGAAACAAAAGTAGAGGTGGAAACTGAGTGGGCAGGATGGTAACATTTGCTGCATTTAATGTGAATTGCAATTATGGAACAAAATGGCTATGAGGAGACATACCCGCCCCGTTCTTAAGACAACACAGCTATTTGTGTATCTCGTTCTTTGTGGTTAGGTGAAATTCCTCCTCTGCTTAGGTAACAGCTGCAGCCCGATGAAAAAAAAATCCTCTAATGTTATGCACTTGTGCAAAACAGATTTTGCTAATTAGGAACTCCTATTTACTCCACCTGTCATAATACACCTTAAAATGGTAATGAGTGCCCCTAAACAAGGTGACATCTCTTTCCAAGGTAGCAGAGGCAGTTAACCAAATGAAATCTTGCAAGGGGAGTTCAGCTGCTTGTCCTCTTCTGTGAATGCTGACATAATTCAGTTAGAATACTGTTTATGTATTGCACACATACCAGTTGCAAGTGCGAGTTCTGGGCAGTAAACATTACGGAATGGAAAATAGCAACTGCGTTCATTTACAGAAATGAAATAAATAGCTTGCTCCAAAGGCTGACTGCATCTAAATGAAATAATTGGAGAATGTTATTTTGCATTATGTGGAGAGACTAATACCTGAAAACAAATGCAGCTGAAACATCAATAATTTGCATATCACAACAGAACTGAAAGTGATCTGTGATTAATATTCAACCAATTAAAAACTGAAGTCTTTAAAATGTAAACTCTCTTAATTATTGAACCATTAACAAAATACTGTTCACACAAAAGGGAATACATGTATATAAAGGGCCCAGTTTAGAAGGATTTGCATATAGTTTAAGAGAAATTCTTCAAACTGAGCAAAGGTCTAGAATAAAATTCATTTAGAAAGATAAACAGTTTAGATGTCTGTTTTAACAACAAGTACAGAAATGCAGATGTAAAGACCTGGATGCCCGTTTTGTTTAACCAGCTACATTAAGATGGATGTTAAACTAATTCCTTGCTTGCTTAGTAGGTGAAAGAGCATACAGACAGTATCAAAGACAGATCAGTACTCCCACCACCATTCAAACTGCTTAGGGACCAAATAAAAAATCAAATAAGCATAATAAAAGATCATATTTTAACCTAGTAAATTGTTATATGAATAAATATTTAAGAGAGCTGAAATTACACTATAACTAAATAATTTTTGATATTTCTAAGTGGCTATTAAGAATGACATATATTTATGGTGTTGTAGAATTTATCTGAGAAGGAAACTTAGTTATGCAATGTAATTTCATTATTAGGGTTTTAGTATGTTGTATTTTTATATTTATTTCTAATTTACAGTCACAAAAAAATAACTTCTCCTCCAAATCTTATTTAAGTGTTTTCTAAGCTATTTGTTCTAACCTACAACATGTGAAAGTCACTGAGATTTAGGCTTATATGTCAGGACAACAAACCAAACCAAATCAAAACAAACTGAGGGTAATTTTAAAGTATAACATGGGCACAAGGTTAAGGTCAAGACTGTGATCCAAGATGATTACGTGCTTAAGGAATAAATCACTTTAAGAGGTTGTATCATAGAATCACTTTGTTGTACCCCTTTCTTGGAGATCTGGCTAGAAGTGCTGTCACCATCAGTGGGCATTTTCTATGTAGCCTGATGGTACATAGTAATTGGAAGAGAGCAGAGACAGAAAGGGCAAGTTGGATGATCTGGTCTGGTTCCCTGAAGTTTACAAGATTACTTCAGGCTACACACCATGCCCATTATTGTCACCTCTAACCTTTTCTTAAATTTCTTGCTGTGATGGAACCTCATTCATCTCCTTTAACTTTTTTTCTCTGTCTGTAGTTTGCTGTAGGATCATGTGTTTTTCCTTCTCCAGTTAGAAAAAGGAGAACAAAGAGCTAACAAGCAGGTAGATTAGTAACATGATTTTCTGCAAAGACAAGCATCTAAAGAAAAAGTAGAAATGTAAGATATACTACTTCCCATCCAAGGAGACACACACAGGGTTGCATTCAGTAATAGTACAATTAGCTTATCAGTAATGTCATTACCATATCTAAGTAGATGTTCTTGGGAGAGAAAGCTAATTTTTACTCTTGGCTACTGAAATTCACCATGCAATCTGCTCAGAAATTGCAGAAACTTATTTATATTTTGTTTCCTTTAACATTTTTGTAAGATCTGCTGAACAATAGTTTTCGTGTAAACACATAAACATGCATGGTCACCTGCCTCTTGAGACTAAAACTGTGCTTTATGTGTGTTCAAAGTCTGCCAGGAGGAAGACCTTCCCCTAACTGAATCATCAAAATGCAGAGGCCAGTCAAATCTACTGCTCACAGCATGAAACCTTGGAGGGCGTTTTCCTCAAGCTGTTTGGCACACATGCAAATAGGACTTCAGCTGAAGTTGAGGGAAGTTCAGTGCAATAAGTTGCTTTGTTTTTTCATCCTGAGTAATTTTCTAAGTGAAAAATTGACAGATTGGAAATAGGACCTAAACATCCTACTCATTCCTGGGCATTTCCAAATACAATTTAAAATACATTATCTGAACTCAGGCTTCGTGTGTACACATAACCAGCGAGGAACAGGTGACTTTCATACAATTGCCAATGTCCTCTCTGTATGCTACCTATGGATGCATGGGCATGCTAAATGCTTTTCCATAGGCAATGAGTTGCACTTTTTTGCTCTCTCTCCAGTTTGTTGTCATCCTGCAAGTGAAATAAGGATTAGTCCCTCTGGTTTGAACTAAACAGAGATACTGATGACCCACACACCTGTGGCTCTTTAAATCCAAAGACCAAGACAAGAAATTGCAATTGCCATAACCAGCATGGGAGCATGCTGTGCTTGTTCATGTGCCAATATCTGTACTGGCCAGCTGTGAGCAAGCCTTATGTACCCCGCTGCCAAAAACACACCTGGGAGAGAAGCACTGTGCACACAAATGTATTTGAGTTGTTCCGTTTTAAAAGGTTCATGCCAGGAGTAGAAACTCCTATAAAAAGTCTCCAGAAATTAATGTGAATCCCTTTGGATCAGGCTCTATTTTATAATTATTATGTAAGCACTACATGTTACTCCTTCCTTTTCCCCAGGAATGGTAAAAATAGCCCCAAAGTTCATGTTGTGGCCCTTCACGCAGGGCCCAGGTAGGGAAGAAACTGTTTTGTTTGAACACATGGAAATCTGGTTGACAACTGTTTGAAGAGGAAAGGAAAGGTTGCATGGGCTGTGTCTGTTTCTGGAGTTTCTATGGTTAAACAATTTATGTTTAACAAGTCTACAACATGTTTCTGCTCCAATACAGATCAGTAACAACTGACATACTCAGCAAAGAACATCCAACACCGCAGAATACGACGACTGTGCGGCACTGTCTTATAACAAGGCTTCAACTGATCGGGCATAGCCTTTTGAGGAGAAAAAAAGAGCAGTATCTGCACTCATTGTCTCAGTCTTCTATGTATTTCACCAGACTGTCAGTCAGAAGAGAAAGAGGAAGATCATCTCTGAAAACTCTGTATGTACTAGAGTGTGTCCTCACATGTGCATCCTTTTAAAGGTACAGTGTAGCAGAAAACTGTGCAAGTCTGCAATACACTGAAGACAGAACTGCTGCAAAAGAGTACTGTGCTAAATAAAGTGGAAGAAATGAAGTCAGATATATGTCTGTGCTTGGCTCCATATTATTTCCACCTAACTTACTCCTTTTATCCAGAAGCCCTCTTCAATGTGCAACAAGTAACCCATCACCTGCTCCAGGAAAGCATCACCTGAGAAAACACTGAAATGCATGCATTCCTTCAACAGGGATTGGCAGGGATTTTTCATTCCATCTTTTTCTACTCATTCGCAATGAGTCGTTGTTGCAAATGTTCAAGAAAGTGGGCATGCTGTTGGCAGCATGTTTTCTGACTAATTCTCTTTGTAAACTCAGCCTGTGGGGATGTTCAACTCCATAGCACTACTCTTGCCAGATTTTACTGTCAGGACACAGTGAGTAGGTGTTAATTTCACTATGTTGCAAGATATCCTGTGCTTTACTTACTCTCTTTCTCTGTGCTCATTTACACGGGGGCTGCTCATCCTCCAGCTCACTGTCAGAGGCTAAAGCCAAGCTTAGCCTATCCTCAGGCCCTCTGAGACAATGAACAGTGTGAAATCAGAAGACAAAGAAACTAATGAAAAATTAATGTATCAAGAACTTACCTAAGACATTTTTCCATGAGGTTGTAGGATATAAGGTTAAATGCAAAAGCTAGAAGCAACTCCTGTTGTCCCACCCAGGTTTCTTGTAGAAACTGCTCACTAAACTGATTTCTCAAAAAGAAAAATATATATAGAATAAGGATTTTGTGCTAGAAAACTCTGACATTACTGAGTACACCAAATAATGAAATAACACTTCATCCTCCCTGAATGAACTGCCTATTAACTGAATGAAAGTACTATGCCCATGTAGAGAAAATGTAAAGGAATTTAACTGGTTGTAAATGATGGAGGATGGGAAGGAATGAGGTATTCTAAGAACTGGGGGAAATGTACGGTGTTACAAGGCTCGTTTCTTTGCTTACTCCTAACAACTTTGTCTTCAACAGTGGAGCAGGGGAAATCTTTTACGCGATGAATACCATACCTGTTAGATTTCATTCAGGACTGGATGGCTTGAGGTCACTCAACATTAGCAGACTCTGAATTTAAAATATTCTACTTTAAGGTCTCACTCTTCTATGTTTTTCTCACATGTGAGACAATTTGTTATCGCCTTCTGGAATTCCACAGACTTAAATGGAGATTCTCACGTGTGTAAAGGTTGATGGTATAACCTGCTTATTAAGCTACTCACAAGCAGAAAAACCTCTGATTTTATTTCTTAGAAAGTTCAAAAATAAATCTTACAACTGAAGTATAATAGAAGAGAACAAACTAATTGTCATTCAATCATTAGAATGAAAAACAAATACTCTCTTTTTGATGAAGTTTAAGCTGGTGCTGGCTCTTGGATGAAGAGCTTCAAGCTGTGACAATGTGGAACAGGGAATGAGCACAGAGCAGTTTGCTAGCTACTCTTGCCTCTTGGCGTGCTGGAAGGGTCGCTCTCCAACTACTGCAGTTCCTTTGCTCATCAGCTGAAAAACCACCATAGTAGAATGAATAGACATCTACAGAAGAAGCCATGTGCTTTAGACTTGTCACTCGATTTAGGGAAGTTACACTAACAGTGAAGTATCTAAAGCAAAATTAAGATACTGCATGAGTTTGCTCATTGCTCTACTTTAATCTGCTTTTGCTTCTGGGGTTTCTTTTGCAGCTGCCCTAATTTCCTCTACTTTCACATTTTCTATTAATTTAAATTAAGGCCTCCATAGGTTCATGAGCTAACAAACTTTTTATTATTGTTTTTAAAAAAGCAGGCCTACACTATCTTTCCTATTGCCGCTAGACTATTGCAAAGGAATGTAACGTCTTTCAAGAAAGAAGAGAAACTGCAGCTGCTTGAGTAACTGCGTGGTGACTTTTTTAAACCTAAGAATTAAACACCAGTGCTGATCCAATATAAACTGGCTTCAAGGAAGGGATGCTGAACCAGTAACCAGAAAAGACGTGTTTGTTTTTAACAACAAACATTTTGACAGCATATCAAAATGATCAGGGAAGATATTGTGGTTGAGATGGATGTCTCATCCTCTTTAACAATTCCAGCTCTGTCTGGGTGGAAGGGTGAACGTCCTCTCAATAGCTGGCTGTCTTGCATAATTTTCTCCAAGGCCTGAGCAGCCGATCCAGACTGTTCCAAAATCAGGTAAAATGAAATCTTCCTCATCTTAGCAAAGGCTTAAGCACAGCAACATGCAGAGGCAGCTCTGCCATATTATCTGCTGGATGGACGCACCAGGGAATGGGAGGTGAACCATCAAAAGGAAGATGGAAAAAATCAGAATTGTCTTTAAAAATTTAAAGATAGGTTTAAAAATGGGCAAAGTAATTACTCAGGGCAGTGAAGTCTTTCAAATTATTTTATTTTAAATTTCCTACGTTTTACAAAGTATATCAAAAGAAAGAGAATTCTGACAATGTGGCCATCACAGTGGTCCTAAGTGTGCCCGGATTCTAGCTACATGACATGCCGAGCATCTACAGATAACTCTGAGATGACTGCTTAGAAAACTATGACAGAGCTGTAGGTACATTAGTAAGAGGGGCCAAGTTCTGTTCATTTTTATCTTTATGGGGTGGTTTCATGAAAGAGGGGAGGACTAATTATCTATCCCCCCTGTTTCCCCTTATTATGTACCTGCTATGAGCCAAAGGGTCTTGTCATATTCTTCCCTGGTACCATCTCTGTTACTTAATTGACCCTCCTTGAGCTAACTCACTAACCTCAAAAGAATGTTTTTTTTCTTCTCTTGGTTAGGTTAGTTTTCAGCCAAATTAGTGAACTGAATTGGCTTGTAAAGAACTCCAGCATTTGTCAGAGCTGGCATATGATTACTGGTGGGAGTACCCAGCCACTTACAGGGTAATGGAGAGATAGGGGTAAGTGTGAGGGGAGGATGAACTGGACTTAGCACACACTAACAGCATATGTTAAATGTTTTATAGTGTCACATCAATTCAATTTTAATCAAAGTTTATACAGAAAAGTAGAGGAGAAAAGTAAACTTCTGTAGAGTTCACTAGAACAAGGTCTGGATTTTCTCACACTTGGGCCTTTTAAAGTTTAAAAAGGAAAGATACCTTTTCTTCCCACTTACCCATTACATCTTTTTTTCAGAAGAAACATTTATGCATATTTACTAAATAATGAAAGAATCCAAGGCAGATTTATGTGAAAAGTCTAAACTGGTGCCTGAATGATGGAAACATAGTCTAAATGAGAATTCTAGCCTTATTGGAATCCTCTTATGCCAACAGGAGGATATGCTTGTAGACATATTCAGTATAACCAAAGAAATAAAAAAAACCATTGTCTCTGCTTAATCTTGAGATCTATGACCTGAATACTCTTCTGACATACAACTCTTCAGGTCTTCTCCAAGATATGAAGTTATAACCTGCCAGACAAATCTGAAGCCAGCATGCTCTGAACATAAGGGAAGATTTATTTTCATAAATAAGTGATTCATATATCAGTCAAGATATTCAGATATTCACATATCTACAAAGTAAGTAAGAAGCGTTGCAGAAGGATGAAGAGTAAAAAACTGACATATTGTAACAAGGGGACCATAGCAGGGATCACATTAAATAACTGAAGAACAGACTTGAGTGACTGAAGAGAGCAGCAGAGGGGATAGTTTTAGGAAGCTTGTACAGAGTTTGGGAGGCTGGCCAGGAATGCATGAGTAATATTCATAGAGACCTTTATCCACTAATGGAACTGACAGAAGCTGACAATTATGACAATGGTAAGGAACCTGTCTTAGCTATTTTAAGACAACTTGTATGAAGACTTCAGAAAGAAAAAAAGAAAAAGATTATAATTTGCTTGGTTAAAATACCATAACTTTAAGGAATTCCCTCTCTATTAGCTCTACATGGAGAACACACGAAAGTACCATAATTGTAGAACATTTAAATAGGTCATTTAAAATAGATACTACAAAGTGAGAGGAAGAAAATGCATCCTACTTTAATTTTTTTTTTTTAATAAAAAGGAAGAGGATTACTTTTTTATTATCTTTCATGCTTCAGAAGGGCAAGAAAGCCTGTGGATTTACTTTAGAAAGCCTGTAGGTTTACCTTCTATGGCTGCTTTACCTTGAGATTAGCCCAAATGTGATGTCTTCTTGATGTTTACAAATGCCAAGGGATCTAAGACATCTCATTTTTCCCCTTTTTGAGTTTGTTCTGAAAACACGCTATACTGACTTCATGTCTTTTTCTTATGTTGTTTTATACTGTTTCCTCTATCTCCAAGATCATTGCCGTTGTTGTATTTATTGAAGAAAACTTTCATGGGGCTGCAGTGGATGTAACTATAGTTCCTTGACAGCATTCCTGTTAGGAACCCTATGGTTTTCACTTAGGTCATTGAAGTAGTTTTTGGATGAAGCCAATGAAGTCAGATTCAGTTTTGTTTAAAATAAGGGTTTCTGATGCTTTTCTGTTTTACTAAAAAAATTCCATGTTGCAATGGCTGTTTTGAAAATAAACTTTACTTCCATGTGCATATCAGCATTGGCTCATCCTGTAAGTCTGAAGCCAGTTAAATAATACCATGAAATGCTATTCAGGTATTGTTTCCCTCCTATGCTATTCAAGTATTCTTTCACTCCTCAGGTTGTAGCTTGTTAGTTTTGACAGGTGCACAGTGAAGTATAATGGAAGCTGAAAAGGTCTCTATCTGTATCCCTTTGGCCCTTTAAAACTGATGTATAGCTGGCAGGTCAATATGGATACATGCCATGGTCCAGGTTCCAGCTGAGGTCAGTGGTCAGTAGTCAGTGGGAGTGAAGCTGTTCTTCAGGTTTCAGCTTAGCATCTATTTTTTTTTTGGAGCTGCTTACTAGCATTTAATAGCATTTATCTACCTGCACCCAAATATGGTTGGGTATTAAAAAATGCAGTTTAGGAGCAAGCCTACAAAGCAATGAAGTCAAACTTGTAATGAAATGTGGAGCCAGCCTACAAATTAATGAAGTCAAACTCAGCCAGACTATTTGTTATCCAGTTTTTGGGAGCATCTACTACTTGCTACTTGCTATTAAGCTTTTCTGCTTAATACAGGCCTCGAGACCGTATATCATTAGCATCTTCTACTTATGTTTTTGTTCATGTGTTTGTTTTCTAAATCACAGCAGAAGGCTATTTCAGTTCTAGAGATTTACTGAGCAGGTGCTAGAATGTGGACATTCTTGAACCTATTATTATTATAGTCAGAGTTTAGAATCAATATTCTCCAAATGCATCATAGAGGCTAAAACTGAATTTCGTGGCCTTTATTTTGTTAGCGTCTGTCAGCTTTGGATTTCTTTCATGAAGTAACATCTCTATCATATGAAAAATTTCTATCCAACATTTAATCATTTTGTTGTATTTCCCTGATGACTTATTTTTTAATTAAAATATTTATATTTAAAATAAGTATTATTTTCAAAAATCTCATTTTCAGCAGTACTTATTACTAAGCAGAGCTGATAATCCTAAGGTAGAAATGTCAGATATTAAGTACAGGAGAACAGAGTAAGGAAACCTACCCCAAAACAGTTATCCTAGGACAATGTATTACATTGTGGTGGCAACACTATGCTGTTCTTTCATAAGGAACATTAAAGATTAAGTTCTCAGATCCTTTCTCCAGACCAAAGCAGAACAGAGCTACCGTGTGTGAATGCAAAATTGAAACTTTTGCTGGGATTATACATCCTAAAACTTTCTGCATCTGAAAAGAATTAAGAAAGTAAAGGGACAAACATTAACTAGATAAAGCAAGGAAACCAAATTCAGAAAACACATTGAGAGTTTTGCATGAAATCCCCCAAAAAATCTTTAACATTTGAAAATTTGCCGAAGTTCATAGCTGAAATTTAAAATTTAGAAAACATTTCCACTTCCTCTGACAATAAATATTATACATGATTTAACATTCATCTCAGCTAATAATGTTCTTTACAATGCATTTTATGAATCATCACAGTTCTCTGGTTTTAACTCCCTATCACTGTTTGTCAGAAGGAAAAACTGAGGAACAGAGCTTGAGCCTATCTTCTTGAAATCAGGAGTAAGGACCCTAGTAATGCGATGATCTTTGGAACAGACCCTTATCTGCAAGTGTCTCTACTTGCTGAAGTCTTATTCAGGTGTGTGATTTCATTATAATTAGTGAGAATTAGGTATGTATTTTCATGCCTTAATTACCTTATTTGTATAAATAAACACTGGATATAAGGGTATAGTCATCTGATCAAGGGTTTCAGTTACCAGATTCCTGACCATCAATGGCTTGTTCAAGCCACAGTTCCTGCTACAGGGCTGTACATGTCTGTATTTATGCTGGTCTGTCTGACTAGAAAATCACATCCCTTTTCTTTGCGAACTACTTTGAAGGTTTCAAATGACAAATAACAGGGACTTTAATCCACTCTTTTTCCGAGCAATTTGTAAATCAGAATCATCAAAACACATGTACAGTGAAAGAGTATGGCCTGTGGTTTGAAGAACATTATGGTTCACTGCATCTCTGAAGTACTTTGAGCTTACATTTTTAAAATTTTATTTTGACACCTCTCTTGTATTCTTTTCAGCCCATTTTTCTGAAGAGTGAAGCGTCAAATACAGATATGCAGACTAGCACCTGATAAGACCACTTATTAAGTAAAATACTCATCTCCATTACGATCTTGCGGCTTCCTATCATTATGTCTAGGTTAATCAAAGACAATTACAGAGCCCCAGTGAAGCTCCCAGAGATCTATTTGGATGCACAGAGGAAGCCCAGTTTTGCATCCTTTGAAATAGTTATTTTCACTTCAATGAATGGTAGCAAAATCAGGTTTTGAGAAAGGGCAGGCTGTTATTTCTTTGACGAGTTACTGCTCAGTTAATGGGTCTTTAAAAATAATGTTTTTCACACTGCAGAAATTAGCCTGCCCTTGTACCTGTGAAATAGTATTACGGCAGCCAGGAAAATGCCCTGAAGTGTTGCACTTTTGTGCAAAACACAGTGGGTATCTGCATATCACCACATAGGGGTGGCCCTGAGACTCCCTCTGTGACCTGAATTAGGCAATGAGCAGATAGCAAGTGGATGTGCATTTCTAGGAGCTGGCATGTACACGATATATAGTCCATGTGCAAGGCATCCAGGTGGGTAGGAGGTGATGGGGAGAGGAAGCACATTTTGCTCCTGGTACAGGCAGAGCTGCTCCAGTTTTACATCTGCTACAGAATCCCTTAATTTGACACTTGAACACCACAGGAGAATTACTCAGCCTGCACTGGGTCTAAGAAAACGAAAGCTCTGTCTCTGCTACCAAAGGGCTGAGCTTGCTCCCCATTGGTGCGCAGGATATATCAACACAGATTCATGGCCCAGGACTGTATCTTAAGCTCCTCCTGAGGGCAGTAACATTAACGTTAGTAACCCATTTTCCCTGCCTAGCTCCCCTTTAAATCATTATCAAGTCTTCATGGTGTTTTGTTTTCGTTTGTGGGATTTTTGTTTATTTGTTTGTGGGATTGTTTTGTTTTGTTTTTAAGAGAAGAGAGAAACTACACATACAAGAATCAGTTTGAAAGAGCAAAAATCTCTTAGTTAAAATTGGAGTTTACAATACTGTTGCAGACTGCAGATTGAGCTAATGTAAAGGTGTGCTATCTGTAAACACCTTCTCACTGCCTGGGAAAATGGTACAGAACATGCCAGCCTGCTGAGGGCTGGGAGAAAAGCATTATCTGCAAGTACATTATCTTGTCACCTCTGAGAAATGGCAGAGTTGTGCCAAGAGTCAGCTGAAGTGAATGCAAATACCTTTCCTTTCCAGCTGAATACCCCTCAGAGCTGCTCCAGGTTTGATTGTCATTAGCCCAGTGCCATTATTCTCCACCTTCTAAAGAAATTGGAGTTGGTTGAAGGTCTGGAAAATCTCTGGAAGTGAAGTTGTGCATTTGGGTCACTGAAAAGACTGTACTCAATACGTGAACATGCTTATGTTACATTTTATGTGACTACATCTGCTTTCTGCTGCTGCTCATATTTGAGAACCTAAGCCTTTTCACAACAGCACGTGTTCTGCACTTCCTGGACATTCCTCTTGCCTTGAGCAACAGGCCAACATTTATTGACAATTGGGCTCAAACTCCTAATGAGTCAGACATCATCACACATCTAGCTTAAAACCTTGTTTAGAGTTTAAGAACAGGCTAAGCTGCCTATATGGATATATGAAAAGTATTTAAGGGCATTAACCTTTGTCCCAAAACACTTCAGTGTTGGAAATGCACATTCAGTAAAACATTACTATTTAACTTGTGCATTAATTCCCATGAAGGAATATGCATGGTTTTCTGTTGCAGTTTCTGCTTTTGCTCTGAGGTAGTAGCAGCTGGATCAAAACCATAATTTGTTTCCTCAAGGGAGGGGAATTGATTCACTAGTGAAAAGTCTCCTAAAAGGCCAGACTTCATGCAAAAAGGAACTCTTAAAGGCACAGGAGCAGACTGTCCCAATGTGCTGCAAGACAACTGGTGGGGAAAATGACCGGCCTGGCTGAACAGGGAGCTTTCGCTGGGACTGAGGAGGAAGACAATGTTTACCACCTCTGGAAGAAGGGGCAGGCTACTCAAGAAGAACACAGGGATTTAGTTAGATCATGTAGAAAGAACATGAGAGAGGCAAAAGCTCAGCTAGAAATCAGTCTGGCTGCTGGGATAAGAGATAATGAAAAGCAATTTTACAAATACATTAATAACAAAAAAAGAGTCAGAGAGAATCTCCATTCTCTAGTGGATGCGAGGGGGAACATTGTTACCAAGGATGAGGGAAACGTTGAGGTGCTTAATGCCACCTTTGCCTTGGTCTTTAATAGCCAGAGCAGTTATCCTCAGGGTATTCAGCCCCCTGAGCTTGAAGAC
>JAVSBS010013974.1:0-12301 GCA_033124195.1 Coracias cyanogaster
TCTCCCTGGAGCCTTCTCTTCTCCAGGCTGAACAAGCCCAACTCTCTCAGCCTGGCCTCCCAGCAGAGGGCTTCCAGGTCTCGCACCATTGCTGTGGCCTCCTCTGGCCCTGCTCTACCAGATCCATGTCTCCTGTGCTGAGGACTCCAGAGCTGGGCTCAGCACTGCAGGGGGGTTGGTGCTGTGCTCTGTGCCCAAGGCAGACAAAGCTGGAGCAGAAAATGTCACATGCATCAAAAATCCTGTTTGTGATGGGCACATAAACCAGAAATTGTTTCTTCAGCCAAGGACAAGCGTGGGAGCTCCAGCTCCTCCATGGGCTGAGCCTCAGTGGGGTGGCCCGGGCACCTGCACACTGGGCACACGTCTCTGGTGTCATCCATTGCATGAGAAGGAGCAGAGTCCCCAACACAGGTCCCACCATCATCCAGCACTGAGCTGGAGCAATGATGCAGATTCTTCTCCATTGCCTCTCTGCTGTGTCCCTGGAGCCAAGGCACATGCCTCGGCCCCTTGCCTCTTGGGCTGCGCAGAGCTTGCCAGATCCCCTCTTTTTAATTATTTTTTGAATTTTTATTTTTAATTTCAAAATGTTTCTAGTTTTAGTTTTTAAAGGGTTCTAGTTTTTTGTTTGTGTGCTGTAGTTCATGTCTAAGCTTGTGTGGTTTTGGTTTTTTTATTTTGAAATGTTTCTAGTTTATCTTTTTTATTATTATTATTTTTTAATTTTTAATTTTTATGTTAATGTTTTTCTATTATTGTTTTTTCTTCTTCTGTTTGCTTGTTTTTCTTCAGTTTTCCCGCAGCCTGCCTGTCACAACTGAATTGCCCGGGCAGGGCTGGGGTGGGTGGGTGCTGGGGGGGTCCTGGAGGTGGGTGCCGTGGGGTGGGTGCCATCGCCGCCCATCCTTGATGCACCAGCTCCGCCTGGTGCCCACAAATGGCACCTCCCCTGGCCTGAGTGCTGCTGGGGCTGCCCTTGGGGGGCTGCCCCTGGGGTGCTGCTGGGGCTGCCCTGGGCTCCCCCCTCCCCAGAACAGCATCCTCAGGAAGCGTGGGGACTGCAGGTAGGCTGAGTTCAGGGTCTTCATTATCCTTTTAACTTATTCCCAGCTTTGATCACCTTTTGCCTTGCCCTGGTTTCGCTGAGATAGAGCCCATTTTCCTTTTTCATCTCTAGAACGGTGCCGTGGTTTGGATTCAGTATGGGATGAGTCACAGAATGTTGCTAATACACTGATTGCTTCAGTTGTTGATTGGAAATCCAGGACTTGTTTCCCTAGTGTGAAGGAGAACAAGAAGCTTGGAAGGAGTGTGACCAGGATGGCCAACCCAAGCTAGCCACAGGGATGTTCCAGACCATATGACACCACACTCAGTATCTAAACTGGGAGGAGCTGGCTGGGAGGTGCAGGTCATTGCTGGGGCATAGGTCAGTGGATGGTGAGTGACTGCATTGGGCGTCACTTATCTGTCATGGGTTTTATTTCTCTCTCTTTCTTGTGATGGTCCATGGCATCTGAGCTCTTCATGGAGCCTCTTCTAAGCCTCCCCACCTGCCAGTCATCGAGGCTTTCAATCCTCACTTTCATTAGCATTAAATTAATCTGATATATAAGAAAACAATAGAGATACTGATAATGAAGAAAGCCAATTTCTCTCTCATTGATTCATTTTCTCTGCTAGCAAACTAGTTAATTAAGGAGATGAGTCATCCAAGCATCAAGCTAAAATAGAGTCCTTAAGATGTGTTACTGTGTTGGTGGCAGACCCAGACACGGGTTCTCTGTAATTTCACATACACTTGGTTCTGTTTGCTGAGTGTGCATGAAGATAAGGACATGATACTGACGTGCTTGTCACAAAGATGTTTTGCTAAAAAATGCTACTGTGGGTCAACGTTTTAGCTGTAGCAATAGAAAAAAAGCAAATAATTAATTTTAACTGGGAGTAATTTAATTTCAAAGGTTAAAAAAATAGAATTCTCCCTTTTTCCTCAACAGCCGAGCACTAAAGCTTCACTCTCAGGTTGCCACAAATTAATCCCTTTGCCCTTTATGGAAGTGATGGGTGGGAAGTGGGACCTGGGCTTTGAGGGGCAGAGCAGGATACACCTAATCAGCCTGGATTAACAATTCAGTTATCCCATTCTTTACAGGAGAAACAGGGATCACACCCAATCTTGGGAGGAAAAACCGGTGTGTTGGGAGTGGTCGGTATGGGTCTGTGGTCCTGGGCACTACCTGGTGATCCTGAATTTCTCAATCTCCTCTTTTAGCAGACTCCTCCTGACACCACGACTGTGGTGCTGTTCACTGCGCTGCTCTTCAAACCTTCAATTCTCATCGTTTGAGAGGTTTCCATCTCCCACGAAGCACTTGCATTAATATTCCCATTCAGGATCTCAGCTCTGCTGCTGATTACAGGCAAGGACAGATCTGATTCCTCTTAGTGTGAATTAATATTCTTTGAGAGTCCCCAAAGCTTTCTTCTTCCCCATCAGCCTCCTTCAGGCACTGGCAGCCAGGCTATGCTGGGAGGTGATTAGATTTGTAAATTTGTTCCTGCAGACGCTCGGTGACACCGTTGGTTTTCTCATCTCACTCGTGCAGCTGAGACTGTGACAGCCTCGATTCTTTAATTGGGATTATCTCAAGTTGCATCTTGCTGTCAGAAGGAGCCTTGGTAGGCACGGAGCAGGCAGGACCTGCTGTGGCTTCTTGCTGTCACAGCAGGTTAAAGATTGATTTTCAGTTACCAGAACTGGGAAGTTAGGATGAGAGATGCCCTGACAACTGACTGGAGGTGGGAAGATGTCCACCTCCTGTTGGCATAGTTGGGATTCAGTGCCTTGGCATGGAGGAGGAAGAGAAATTCCTTCCTCCTCCTTCTCTTGCCTTAGATTTGTCTGTGGGAGTGGCAGGAAAGGAGAAGGAGGCATCTGAGATATCCCAGCCTTTGTGTCACTGTGTTACCCATGCCCTTGTGTCACTGCCTGTGACATTCTGGTAGCTGAGACCATCCCTGGTGGATGTGGTGATGGGGACAACTGCAGGTCCTGCGTCATCTCATTGCATTCAGGCATCTGGGGTGGGAAGGGGCATAGTTGGAGCTGTGACTCCTTGGTGATGGCTTGCCCTGTGCCTGGGCCACCTTTGTCTCTTTCTTCATGTGGTGGCAGTGAGTGCTTCTGCTGGGCTGGGGGAACCACAGATCTCTGTAGAGCTCCATGCAGCCTTGAGCCACCCTTGGTCCCTGGCACTGCTGCAGGCAGCACCCATCAGCCAAGCTTCTTGGCTCCAGCTTCTTATTCCAGGGTAAGCACTTCCCTTTCTCACTGTCCTGCAGATGATTCTTATTGGGTCTCAAGCTGGTGTGCAGGAGAAAGGTCCATCTGGGATCTGTGGCGTTGGGACAGGAGGGTGGACACAGGGCAGTGCCCTGCCACTGCTGCGGTGTTCCCAGGAGGAGGGAACAAGGTGACCTCCTTGGGGAGGAAGCTCAGCCTTAAATCCCAGGGTTTGTTTGAGCACCAGTCAGGAAGAACCTCAGGGTGAGCAGCAGCCTCTGCAGTGTCTCTTTTGACCTGCATGGAAGCCCCACAGCACAGCCCCCTAAACCTATAGCCCCTACCTGAGTCCAGCTGCGTGGGTTTCCAGCCTGTCTGAGTGAGCTGGGAAACCAAGGGATGGGACCAAAGGCTCCCTGACAATTTCCTTGTGGTTTTTCATCTTGATTTCATTCAGAGCTACTGGGCTTTGTGGAGGGGAGAGCTGATGCAGAAATGCCTCGTGCTGATGTTTACCAGATTTTCTTTTCAGATGGGAAAATTATTCCATGGCACGAGAAATTTTGCAAATGTTAGGGTTTTTTGTGAACCAGAGTGGAACCAGATTTCAAGGGGTTTAGATTTCTCACAAAGGTGGAGTGGTGGGCACCTTTAGCTGCAGGTCCCTCGCAGCCTGCCCAAGCTGCTGAGCCACCTCGATCTGCAGCACATGGCCCAAGGTGCTAAAGCAGCTGAGATAAAGCGTGCACTGTGGGAAGCCAGGCATTTTCTACAGAGGAAGAGCAAAACTTTTACTTCTTGAAGCTGTTTTGATTCAGCAATTGTCTTAGAGGAGACTCCTTTTTTCATTTCATTGTCACCTTCCAGTTTCCAGTTGTCTCAGGCAATAATCACCGTTGTGTTTGCAGGTTTTGAGTGATGACAGATCAACTGTCTCCCCAGCATTGCATTTCTTCCCGTGTCAGTGTGCCAGCTTTTCCTGCCTTCATCAGCACCAAGGGCTTTCTCTCCCTTCCTCTGCCTGACATGTAACCAAGCTGTGGACAGGCTTGTACCTATCTCCTACCATCCTGGTACTGGGTACAAGGTCCATCTGCATCCCCAAATGATCAATGTCTCGAGGCACCTCTCGGTCAAAGAAATGACAGCTCTGTGATTTGCTGCCATCAGTAAGGTGGATACTTGACATGGGGGTCATAGTATGGTGGGGATTGGAAATGACCTCTGGAGATCATCTCATCCAACCCCCCTGCTCCAGAAGGTCGCCCAGAATTGCTAGAATCTCTCCAGAGAAGGAGACTCCATAACCTCTCTGGGCAGCCTGGGTCAGACTCTGCCACCCTCACACCAAACAAGTTTGTCCTCCTGTTCAGATGGAGCCTTCTGGGTTCCAGCTGGTGCCCATTGCACCCTGTCCTGTTGCTGGGCACCACTGACAAGAGTCTGGCCCCATCCTCTTGCCCCCTGCCCTTCAGCTATTGATCAGCATTGATCAGATCCCCTCTCAGGCTTCTCTTCTCTAGCACAACAGCCCCAGGGCTCTCAGCCTTTCCTCGGCACAGAGATGCTGCAGTCCTCTCAGCATCTTCATGGCCTCCGCTGGACTCTCTCCAGTAGTTCATTGTCTTTCTGAGTCCTTAATGGCCTTTGTGCTCCTTCTGTGTCCTGTGTTGTACTTGGTTCCTGTGTTTAGTCTGGAAAAATAGAAGTGGTCCCAAAGCTTTAGTGGGAGTAGACGGTGTGTGGGTGTCAGAGGTCCAGTAGACTTGGCAGGTGGGCTCGTACAGAAGGGTCACCAGGAGCAGGGATGGTGCCGGGGGCTGAAATTGTCCACTCTCCATGCACCAGGGCAGGCTGGCCATGGCATGTGCCAGGAACAGTTCCTTCTCCTCCTCCTTGTCCATATGCACTGAGGCACAGCCTGTCCCCACTGAATCTGGTCGGGGGAGCACGGAACCAGCCAACCCAGCAAGCAGCAGCAGCTGGTGTGGCCCGAGAGGCAGTGGACTCAGCAGCTGGGAGCAGAGAGACCTCCTGAGATTTGGGTTTCAGGGCGGCTATGTCAGCCCCCCACAGCCCCAGCCAGCCCTGTCACGGCTGGACGTGTGCCCGCTTGCACAACTGGCCTTGCTGGAGCTCACAAGTCATATGCAAAGCCGTGTCCCCAGGAAAGCCTTGTGCATTTAGCACCAGAAAAAGGGGCTGAGAGGAAGGAAGGCAGACTCATAAACCACTTTCCTCCAACGTCCTGCAGATTCATGGCCCTCACCCCGGTGATCTGGCAGCTGGGTATTATTTGGGGTGGTTTGATTCATGAGCGTGTCTCGGTGTGTTTGGAAGGGTTGCGGGCTGCTTCCTTGTCCCCCTCCCCGTGACTCACAAGGTCATGGTGAGCCAGCTAGGTAGTGCTTCCAGCCCCATGCTCCCCGAGGAGGGGTGGAAGGGGTGTAGGGGCTGCTGGCACCTGTGGCTGCCAGAGCAGCAGCAGCGTTGTGTAGATAGCAAAAAGCTCAGCAAAACCGGAGCGGCGTGGGTCTTTTCCAGGTTTGATTTGAAACATAAGTCATAGAATGGTTTGGGTTGAAACGGACCTTTGAAGCTTATCTAGTGCAACCCCCATGGAGGGAGCAGGGACATCTGCAACTAGAGCAGGTTGCTCAGAGCCCCGGCCAACGTCACCTGCAATGGTTCCAGGGATGGAGCATTGACCATCTTTATGGGCAACCTGGGCCAGGTTCTCACCACCCTCACAGTGAAAAATTTTTTCCTATATCTAAGCCAAATCTCCCCTTGTTCAGTTGAAAGCCATTAGGCCTTGTCCTATCACTACATGCCATTGAAAAAAGCCCCTTTCCACCTTGGTGTTTGGAGTAGAGCTATGCTTGAAGCAGTCCTTTACATCATCCCCACCTTCCCCACCACCTACATACCTAACAGTAATCTGAAAACCAGTATGTGCAGACGTAGAGGGACAAGCAGCTTTTCTCTATTCTAGTGTAACAGTGAGATTTGACAGGCTTCTGTTTTTTCCGTATTCTGCTTTGCTTTTGCGGCAGGAGCAATGACAAGCCTCAGACCGCCGTCAAAACCTGGGTTTCAGTTTGTGAAGGAAACTGTACTGACATGAAGGAAATACCTGGGAAGTATTGCCGAGGTTGAATGGAGATCTTCTCTCTCCACATCCACCACAGAGTTCGTGGACCTCCAAGAGGTGGGTGAAGATAGCAGCAGTGGCCACCCACAAGCATCTGATGGTGCATGGAGCAGATGGCCTCCTAGGTAAGCATCTGGATTTCTCAGTTGCTCTTCCGGGTAGGTTTTGCCCACAGGAGAATCTATCATGATTTTGACTCAATAAGCAGTTAATGTTTGGGGCGGTGATTATTGGAGAGCCTTTGTTCTACATGTTTCTCCTTTCTGTTCAGTCTTGCTTGACCTACAGGCAGAAATGCACATTGGCAGCCTCGGCCTGTCCACCTACACTCATTAATGCTGCAGCATGTGCTTTTACTTCATGGAGGATTACACCGTGTTGCTGATGGTAATGGGAAAGGAGATTTTGTGGGCATGCAGCAATCCCTTTTAATGTCCGCAAGCATAGGATCAGTCTCTGGAGACAACATGTCTCTGTGCTACGTCATTTGAAAAAGTGTGTAGGAGGCAGCACCAGAATTTCCCCAGAAATGCAGGAGACAAAGCCCTGCATGCAACTTCCTTCCAGTCCAGCAAGGCATCAGCAGAGCGGTCCATCCCTTCCCAGCCCAGCTGTGCCCAGCCTCTGCACATCTGATTTGCCTTGGGCAAACCCTTGGTTCGTCCAGCATTGAGATGGAAAATCCACTCATCTCACCGATGTCGCAGGTGAAAATATTGACAAGGTTGTGATTTAGCAGCAATTTAAGATTTATTGATGGCGAGAGATAGATTGAAAGATTGACTTTTAGGAGCACTTAACCATTAACCTATTTAAAATTGACACAGTGATTCAGTAGAATATATTATAATCAAAATAGTGACTGAATTACAGAGTCGATAATGACAAGATTCATACTGCAAGGTCTCCTTAGTCGATATATATGTGTGTCTATGTGCATAGATAGAACCACACAAACACACAGAGTTGTTTGGATCAGTGGAATATAGAAACACCCACGCTCGTGGAGGCAAAGGTGTCTATTCAAACACGTGAATGGGTAAAGAGGGGGATGAAAGAGGAAGAGGTAGGACGGCCTAGAGTTAAAATTCCTTCTTCTCAAGTTTAGAGCAAATCCTTGTAATGCTTCAGCACTCTCAATGAATGATAATCAAGTCTTGAAAAGTCTGACTTCATCCTGACCCTTCATGTAGTTTGTGCCTGAGAGATCCCAGCTCAGGGGAGATGCTGGACACAGCCCGCTGTGAGAGACCTTCAAAAGCTTGAGGATCACTGTTTATAGGGTCCAAGATAATTTACTTTCATTAGATGTTTTTCTACTCTGGCCCCACCTCAGATGTCAAAACATTATGGTATTTTCTCCCAGTTGTGCAGACCCAGAACCTGTTGATTTTTGAAGCTTGATATCATCCCCCTGTTACCCACAACCTTGGTACAGATGTCCTAAGCTATCATGATCCAGGTACAGATGTTCTGGGCTGTCACAACCCAGGTACAGATGTTCTAGGCTGTCATGACCCCAGTACAGATGTCCTGGGCTATCAGGAGGTGAGTAACTCCCAGGTGAGAGGGAGAGCAGTGCTGGATTCGGGAAAGCGGGAACCCAGCACACCAAGGAGATAACTCAGTGTCTTGCTCCACTGTCTTTCACAATCCATGCCTAACTAACCAACCCCAGGTTGGTTCATGGCCTAGGAAAAGGTGATGGGAGGGAATTGCATCAGGTCTTGAGTGGGCTTCAGGGGGGGTCTGTACCACAGCTGGAAAGGATGCAAGGCACCGTAAGAGACAGCAGGTTAGAACCTGGGACCTCAAAGTTCTCAGCTGCATAAATACAATTTAATGCCTTGAAATGCACCAGGCGCGTGGGTGTGCAAGGCAGGAGAGCTGGTGGGGAGCAGAGCACACCCCGGGCTCCAGCCACCCCTGAGATGATGGGACGCGGTGCAAAATTGATGAGCTTGTCACAGGTGCAGCCGTGCAGTCACGGCTGAGGAGGTGCTGCCATCCCCAGCCCCTCTCCCGGGGCTCCCAGCCTTGCCAGAACATTACACGGTACAGTGTCATTTCTCATGCTTGTTCTTAGCCTAACGGAGTGTAGTGTGTTTGGGGGCTAGAAGCTGGATGAAAGTCAATTCATCTGAGTTTCAAAATTCAGTCAATAGGATGTGGTTGGTTGATTGTTGTTTTTTCTTTGACCCTGCGCTTCATAGACATTTCAGTGGTGCGCATTGTGAGTGTTGGGGCTGAAGGGATCTAAACCTCCCCACCGGGTAGGAAAATAGTATTATTCCCATTTTATTCAGAGGGAAATGAAAATAAAGAGATTTTATTCAGCTTGCCCAGCATCACAGGGTGAGTCCCTTTAATAAAAATCAGATCTCTCATCTCTTAATCTTACACATCAACTGCAACAACATCCTTCTTCCTTAATCCTCCCCTCATACGCTTCAGAACTTTGCACTAACAGTTTGTTTTTATTGGGCATGGCCTTGATAAGTGATTTCTTTGAACAATGGCCAATTCACTGACTATTGTTCAGTGGTAATGAGCTGGCTTAACATAAATCCAACAGTACGCCAGGACTTTACACTTGAATAGGCATCTAGAGGTCTGGACCCTATATTTGACATTTGGAAAAAATCCCCATTCTTATTTGGAAAGAAGGATGAGAACAATTAGGAAGAGGACAAATGCAGATGTGTGGCCTAAACACCAACTGTGGTGATCTTAGGTACTCAGACTGGTTTCTCTGTTTTCTTCTGCTGTTCCGTCACTCCCTGTTTCAGCCTTTATAGCTCCTCTTTGTCAGAGGGATGGTGAGACACTGATGTTGCCTTTCAGCAAGGATGCTGGGCACTGAGAATGGGTCAGTGATGAGTGGAAGGGAGTTTTGGCTTCTGCAGGAGGAGATGTGGCTTTTGGATGACAGTGAAGAAGTCCTTCTCCTTGCTTGGAGGAATGATGAACAAATGGGCATGTTTCCTCACGTCTTATCACTTGTTCCTTTGATGAAGGAAGATCCTAAGGTACCTTCACTGCACTCACCTCTTGTAGGTTTAGGTCAGCTAATGTATTGTTGATGTCGCCTCTTAGAAGCTATACCACTGCAGTGGGCTTGCCTCCCTCAGGGCCTCTGGTGCTGAAGAAGCCCCATGTCCACCCATAGCTGCTCTACTCAGTGTGCAGGCGGGAAATGCTCATTCCTGGGTTCCTACCTGCTGGTGGCAGGAAGCAGATGCTGAACCAGCAGTGATGGGTGTTAAGAATACATTATCATAGAATGGTTTGGGTGGGAAGGGACCTTTCATGCTCACGTAGTCCAACCTCCACTGCAGTGAGCAGGAACATCTGCAACTAGAGTAGGTTGCTCACAGCCCCGGCCAACCTCACCTGGAATGGTTCCAGGGATGGGGCATTGACCATATTGGCATACGGGGCTGTTCCTGATCACGTGCTGCCTGCAGAGCTGTGTTGTGCTGCTGGTTCTGCAGAGCATGACATCACTGATGTTGTTTATTGTGTGCAGTAATTTTCTTCCGGGGTCACAGATTAGGCAGTTTGAGTTTGCTCTTTTTTTCGGTTTGGTTTCAATTACTGTTTGGTCTCCTTGCTTCTGGTTCTCCTCTGCACTTGCTGTGTTGTAGTTATTTTGCTCTGGGCTGCATTCTGAGAAAAACTAGGACATACTCAGTGCCTCTGGTAGATGTTATGTCTGGAAGATGGCCCAGTGCTTCAAGAAGTGCTCCTGACTGAGTAATGGAAGCCAAGAAATAAAAAGTTATGATAGCGTTCCAGTTTAAACATGGCAGTACCTGACACAATTCCAAAGTGCCTGAGCCTGTGCCATCACAGTACCCAAAGAAAGATGGGTCCAGAGTACTGCTGTTCCCAGGACATCGCTGGTGGTACAAATAATCACTTGAATTAGGAGTTTTCTGTGATGACCCACAGCCAGACCTCTCTTGCCTATGTCCCTTGCTAGTCTGGCTAGACTGTCCACCCCTCCTCTGTAGGACTTATGTGCAAGGGACATTGCTGCAGGCTCAGTATTTATCACACAATCACAGAATTCCAGCATGGTAGGGGTTGGAAGGGACCTCTGAAGATTATCTAGTCCACCCCCCCATGCTAGAGCATGGAGAAACAAGGACTTATTTCTAATGGGTGTAGTTTTAGTTCTAACATTCTGCTCTGCTTTTTATGTCCGTATTTGTTTAAATCTCCTCCATGTGCATTTCCCACAGTGATAAGATCTCAGTGGCACAACTTCAGCAGCAACAGCTGAATTAAACCCACGGTCTTTGAAAGCCTCTGCTGTCAGCAGCAGCCAGCAGCTCCTCCTTGCTGAGCAGAGAAGCTTCCTGGGAGAGCTGCCTGCAGCGACGAGCTCCACAGGGATTGCGCTCAAGCAGCAAAGCTGGACCAGGCCATCCATGAAGGCAAGCAGCTGAGAGTGATGGAAATGTTAAATGAGATGTGGTCACACATTTTAAACCATCATCTTAGTCATGTGCAAGGTCAAATGTTGGTACAAAGTAAGCAAATACCGTTTCTCTTAGCCAACACTCTGAGGGTGTGATGTGGGTACCTCCAAAGAGGAGTTATGATGTATAGAATCATTAAGGTTGGAAAAGACCTCTAAGATCATCAAGTCCAACCTTCAAACCAACACTGCCATGACCACTAGAGTGTGCAGAAACTTATTCCAAAGCTCTTGGTTTGACCATAAGCTGGAAATATCCACATGGAATAATAGGTATGTAGGTGGGTAAAGGCAATGGTGAGGGAACCTTTGGTGGAGATACCTCATTTAGCTGGGATTTGCTGTAGGTGACTTTATTGCCCAAAGCAGCCAGGCTCCAGAGTGCTTTTGTCAGTGTGACTTCTCTTGGCAAGAACTGGGTCTTCTGCTGCATGTTTATAAAGTTCTTCATCTAACAGGGCTCTGACTTGCTGGTGGTATCACGGTGTGATGGGTGAATATTGAAAGTTTATTGTCTAGTGCTGAACAGGCATAAACTTGCTCTTTTATCATCCTCATTGAATTATTCTTAGAATGTTGGTGAATAAAACACTAACATGTCAGCACAACTGCATTTTTATTGTGTTTGTGCATGGAATCTAACCTACAGACAACGGTGAACTTCGTGCTGTGCTGTGGAAATGCTCCTACTCTTTGTCTAGTGCTCTTTCAAACCGCAATCTGTGAAGTGTTTATTTCACGGCATTAAAAACTAATACTTAAATGGATGCATATCCCAACTGTGCAAGACTTGTCTATTAATTTGCTTATTTTCCATCTGAACCAAGGATCTCAAGGACCCACAAACATGGTCAGAATAATCTCTATCCAATTTGCTGCATAGTTTTGTCTGACTGCGCAGATGTTTCCTGTGTGTTTGGCAAAAGAGGGGTCAAACTCTGTATCTGGGCCTACTATTTCTGGAAAAAATCTGATGTTTTTAATCCTTTTTGAACATGAATCTTCTGAGAGCTTATTTTGATTTAACCTGATTGTTTGAACACAGAGACCCAGTCTGGAACTGCAGCCTTCCTTCAGGAGCATGCATGCTCAAGTATTTCTGCCTTGAATCCAAGCTCAGTGCAAAGGTACAGAGGAACCTGATGTGTTCAACAAGGCTCTTCAGAGACCCAGCTAAGCCAACGCATCTCTCATGGCGAGATCATGGAGAGGGTTGGAAGGGACCTCCAGAGATCATCTCATTCAACTCCCCTGCTCCAGCAGGTCACCCAGAGCAACGTGCTCAGGATCGTGTCCAGGCACCTTTGGAACCTCTCAAGAGAAGGAGACTCCACAACCTCTCTGGGCAGCCTGGGCCAGGCTCTGGCACCTT